>OMKK01086360.1:2332-13556 GCA_900302305.1 Polymixia japonica
CAACACCAATGTGACATGTGTGTCAGAGGTTTGGTTAGATCTTAGACGTCTTAAGTAGACGCTAGTGAGGCATTTCACATTAGTTGGCTGACACGTTTGACAGACCATAACCCACACACACACACACACACGCACACGCACACGCACACACACACCCACATCCACACACACATGCACACACATGCACACACACACCCACCCACCCACATCCACACACACACACACACACACATACATTTCAGTACCTCGGGGATGTTCAGTGATATGTTCTTGTATGATGCTATTGTTAATGTAATATAAGGCAACCTTAGGGAAATCACACCCCATACCAAGCCTACACAAATAGGCCAAAAGAAAGGGTCAAGGCAGGGTCATTTACATATCATTATAACTCGACACACAGCCTAACCTAAACCATAAGCTAGCCTTGGACGTTCCTAACCTTTTACAGCACATTTACAGTAAATTTAGTCTATAGCCGTGGGCCCCAGGCTCAGTACAGCATGTATAACATACTAGTTCTCTTATCATGTGGGGATTCAAATTAAGTCAATGTAGTCCCTCCCACTGGGAGCCAGGCTCATCATAACACACAGCACTGTTGTCTTGCAGGGACCCACCAGAAACAGGCCCATGACCCATTTTAGATTCTGACCCATAGCTTTAGAAACACTGACCTACAGTGATGAAACAAAGGAAGCATAGCAAGGACAGCACAGAACGTCTTTGAATATTGAAGTAGAATAGAGGGATGTCCCTCAATGAGATATATTGATTCCACAGCCAACGCATTTGTCAGTTGCTGTATTTGAAGAATCACACAAGAGGGACTACTTTAAAATCCCCCACTGTGGCAGCTCTTTAAACTTTCTCAGCCAAGGACCAAAACTGAATAAATTTAGCTTCTCACCATAGACTCAAGCTCATTAGAAAATTCTCTTGTTGTGGTGGGTCCCACCAAAAACAGACCCATGACCCATTTTTGGGTCCACACCAGCAGTATAAAGACATAATTCAGTTTGGCATAAGATTTTAATTTCACAGAACACAGTGTGAGTTTATTGTCCATCAACCTCAAACAAATCCAGAAGTATGCATTCACCACTTGAGGCTTTTCTTTTCCAACTCTTTTGATCAATAATTGCAAACAACCAAAATTATTTCAGAAATTACTTCAGAAAAAGTGAAAGTATTAATGTGAAACCAACGTCACTTTTGGGAGGGTACAAGCCCCAGGAAGAGGGAATAGATTTAGGTTTGTAAGAGGACACTGTTGTGTGTTCCTTGTTGGGATGTCTGCTGTAATGTCTGCATAGGTAGAAAAAGTACTGAACTGCGTTACACAAATGGATTACTTTTGTTCTACTAAATTTCTATATTTATATAGAGGGACCACAGATGTACATTTATTTACATTTACATTTATTTAGCTAACTCTGGTATAGAAGCAGTTCTGTACATGGTCCCTGTCAACTAAACTAATAAACTAAACTAAATATACTCGTGAAGTCAAATTACAGCTCCTTTGATATTTTACTGAGTAAGCATTTTTTTTTAAAGAAAAATCAATTAAAGTGGTCATATTTAGGGGTTATAGTCATTTCCAGCTTTTTATGTTTATCCTTGGACTCCACTAGAGTAGCTTTGCATGATTCACAGTTCAAAAAAGGCCTTTTTTATCTTATACTGACCCTTTATGCAGCCCCTCTGTTCAGCCTCTGTCTGAAACAAGCCGTAGTAGCTTCTGTCTCTTTAAGCCCCCCCTCCCTAAAAGCCCACTTTCTTCTGATTGGCCGACATCCTCTTGCCGGTGTGGAGGTTCAGAAATCAAACTGTAAACCTTCTAATTAACATATAATTTTGTTCTTGATTGGAAATGGCAGCTTCTCAAATCCAACCGTATATGTTTGAGCCAGAATCTGATCCAGAATATGAGAGTGGACAACACGAACATCTGCAGCAACAAAGATTACAGCAGGACGTCTCTGTTTGGTGTACGTGTGGGAAATGCGCTAAAATGCCAACTGAAGTGGAAAATGTCTGCTGTCAGGAAATAACAAAGGTAATGTAACTACTAAAATGTTATTCTGCTGTCACCAAACGGCTGTATAGTATCTCCCTGCACCGTCGTTTATAGTTGATTGTATATTACTTGAAAAAATGTTGTTGAGATGTGCATGCATCATCTTTCCCTCATTGTCTTTGACCAGGGAACTTTTGTCACTGCCTGGAGCAGATGACCATATAAAGAAATCCGTCCCGAGTTGATGTCAGCTTGTGCAGAAAGTAGAAAAAAATGTTTGAAACTTAGAGTTCAGAGCAGTCTGAAGCCTGAGCTTTTAGGATATACATTTAAAAGTACAATAGTAGCAAAAGTGGTGTGTTCTATGGAAATACCAGACTTTCTCAGATACTCTACAAGTAGCCAGAGTATCTAAAAATTCACAAGTTCTAATCATATCTGACAAATAATAACTTAGAATTGCAGTCAATTATGAAAGACCTAAAATACATACTATACAAATACATACTACAATGCCACCAAAGCTTGGTGCTTATTGCACAGGTTAACTTCAGTCCAGATGATTTGAGTGATTTGCTCCATACGAGTCAAAATACATGTCTAACTTTCTGTTTAAGTCATACGGCAAATCACCAACATTGTCACAAGCAATAGGTAAGTATCAAAAGTAGCCACCAGGAAAAGATAAACTAAAGTGAACACTGCAAACGCAAAAAAATAAAAGTCAAAATAGTAGTCAGAATGCATTACTAACTGACTATCAATTAAAATGTAGGAGCACTCCTATCAGCAGATGATGAGTCTATTGCTAACACAAACTGGCTTTTCCACTATGTATTCCACAAAGAGCCTCTTATACCTTTTCTAGCTACATTTCTAGGTTAGGTATGGTACACAGCTACATACATTTCAATAGGTTGCTTTGGGACTTGAGCAAAACACTGGCACTATCAGATTTAAATAGGTTGCTATGGGATTAGCAGTTAATGTTATCTGATTTAATTGAAACTGGAGGGTTTCCACATCTTAAAAAGCGTAGCATTTAGGTTTTAAGGAAATTGTGTGTATTTGTGTAGGCTTGTATGCCTGTGTGCATGTGCCTGTAAGTGTACATGTGCATTAATGTGTGCAGAGGCCTCCAGGAAGTGGTGGAGGTATTTTGACGCAACACACTGAGATGGAAGCATTTCAGCTGACGGACAGGACTCTATTGTGATTGGCGGGTCTTTAGGGTGCATCTGAAAAGGCCACGTATCAAACACACTGAGGTGATTTCCATAGCTACTGGACTAGTCATAATATTGGGGACATATTTGGGACCAAGTCCTTGATTAAAGAATGTGTTTGAGAAAAGAGAAAGAGAGATGAACAGAAAGAAAGACAGAAAGACCACATCAAAGATGATGGATACAGGGACCCTGAGAGATGAAAAGAAACTGATCCTTTTCCTTTCTGACCTTTTCCAGTCAATGCCAACTTCCTACAGAATGCGTCTGAGGCACATACATGATGATAATAGGCATTCAAGATTCTATTCATCTATTCATCTATACACCTATTCACATCTATTTACATTGGCTCTCTGCAATGTTCATTCAGGGACAGATTAATTTAAAACCTTGAGTTTGACTGAATGGTAGACAGAGCTAATGATGCATTCCTGATAGCATGTTTGGCTGCAGATAGCTGAAATGATAATACAGTAAGAGGGTTGACTACAAACCCATGTCTATACAGTAGAGAAACTCAGATAGGATAAGTTTAAGGCAGTGGGAGAAAGAGTAAGAAGAACAGAGAGGGAGAAAGAGAGAGAGTCAGGGAGAGAATAGGCCACGGATGGCTTAAGTAATGACAGTGTTAAAGATGACTCCTATAACATAGTTTGTCATATTCCTATTGGAAAGGTTTAAAATGTAGAAACCTTAGAAACCTTTAACATGGAGAGAGGTGAAGAGAAAAAGAGAGGGAACGTGTGTGAGAGACAGACACAGATGTGAGTTGGGCCTAAGACGTGTAATATTTTGCAGGTTTGTGAATTCATTCATTAGCTATTAGAAAGAATAGTTGAGCAAGCGCACCGTTAGCAAGCGCACCGTTAGCAAGCGCACCGTTTGTCTAATTTATGAGTCTAAATGGAGCCCTTGGTGAATACTAATGCAAGAAAAGAAATGGTAGTTATGTGATTAGATGGATAAACATATATAAGTATGTTAACAGATGTGACATACTAATGCCCCCACTAATTCTTAAACCTTTTGGACGTATTTGGCATCAATTATGATAATTTCTTTCATCAATCTTCCGTGTGACCTTTTTTTCCTCAGTTGTTGGGTTATAAAGAAAGAAAAATTGCCCATCTCCCTTTCCCCAAAAGTTTCCAGTGTAACTTGACCTCAGTAGTCATCGCCATGTTTTCTTCTTTTTGAAGGAGCAGAATATAGTTCTTCACAAATATTGTGAGGGCTTGCAATTTCCTGCACTTATACCACATTAAAGTGCACTCAACCTTAAAAAAAATGACAGGGCCTGCAATTTGCACCAATCATTCCAATTTCAGTGCAATACACAATCTAATCAAAGCACTTGTCAACAAGCAGATCACTTCAGTACCTCCCTTTGACTTTTGTTTTTTTATCATTTGGAAGAGAAAAGAGGACGGAAGAGAGGAAGAGAGAAGAAGGGTGAAGAGAGACTCACTTTCTTGTAATTGTCACATGGAATTCTGATTTTAGATTGACGCCTTGGTGTTTTTCAAATTATAAAGTCTTTCAAATGGACCCAGGGTAAGAAAACTTACTCAAGACACAAGACCTTGACAACTTCCAATTAAAAAACCCAACAAAAAACAAACGAACAGAGAGAGAGAAGTCAACATGTGTGGAGTTACAACGGTGAATCCTATTCTGTCCTCAGCCGCTCTGCATCATGTACCACCAAAAGACAAATGCAGGCCTTCTGACATTTACACTACGGGGTTCCTCTCCTTCTCACATTCTCCTGGCCTTCTCTCTTTCTCTGCCTTTCTTATAGAACTACAGACCAGTGTGGAAGACGTGGCTCTTAAGATAATTATCTTTTAATTGCTACTCCTTTACTTTTTCTTCCAATTTTTTTGCATTTCTCGACAGTTTCACACCAAGTTGATTCTCTCTGTCCCAAAAGGTCAGAGCGCGGACATTATCAGTATCTGTGTGTGTGTGTGTGTGTGTGTGTGTGTTTGTGTCTGTACTTGTGACGGACATGTCTATAATCACAGCGTTCATGCTCTTTGTGTGTGTCATTCGCCATGGTAACGGATAGTCAAATGGATTGCCTTGTAGAGGGACAAAGGCCATGAGATGAAAAAGGAGAGAGTACGGAGGGAGATAGAGGGGATAAAGACAGGAGAGGGAGAGCGAAGGATGTCCGCCGGCTAATCCTTTGCCTTGAAAGGGTGGAGGGAGCGCTCTCTTCTTTTAGCAAGAAAAGAGGGATGAGATGAGAAGGAGGGCGAAGGGGGAATCGGAGGGAGGGACATATGGGTGGAGGAGAGAGACAATGAGAGAGAGAGAGAGAGAGAGAGAGGGATATACAGATGTGAGGCAACTGATATGGAACCAGGAGACGACTGAGAGAGAGAGAGAGAGAGAGGGAGGGAAAGACCAATCGTCTGTGTGTGTGTGTGTGTGTGCGCGCGCGTGTGCGTGTACGCGTTTAAAAGACTGTGAATGTGTGTTCATGGTAGTGCCTCTCTTTCAGTGTGTACGTGATTGTTTTTGCATCAGCAAGGCTGTGTGTGTGTGTGTGTGTGTGTGTGTCTCTCTCTCTCTGGGTCCAGCATCCTCTCTCACAGCAGGCGGGCTGGACGCCGCGCCTGCTCCCTACCCATAATCCCTTTCTCCCCGGGCGCCTCGCTCTCCCGCAACTCGCCTCACGCTGAGATGAAGTTATCACACTACGCAGCCCCTCGCTCGCTCGCCGTGTGTGCGTTTCTGTGTGCGTAAGCACCCGCTGCACCCCAAAAACCTAGCCAATTACTCTTGCTTCCTTTCTCATTCTCTGTTTCTTTCAGCTCTTTGATTTGTTCATCAAGTAGGGCGCTATCATCCATGCTAGACACGCCTGTTTGCTGCATAATAAGACCAAGCTGCTACCAACGCCATTCAGTGAAGGGAAAACCTAATTGGAAATGAGAGCCAACAAATTCTCACACACACACACACACACACACACACAAATACAGTGTTTAGAAGAGGGCACTGACACACCGGTAGGAACACAAATGCAGAAATACAGACTCAAACCAATACTTGTGCTCATGGACATGCGTACTGGTGCTATCCAGTACATAGTTTAGTCTACGGAACACAAACCTACCGTCCCAAAGAAAGAAAGAAAGAAAACAAGAGACAAGTTAGACTTTCTAAGAAGTTCTGTGAACTCTATGGAGAGTTGCTGTAAATGCCAAATGTCACCCCTGCATCAAAGTCTTGTTCTGGCCTAGTTTGGCTTGAGATGCAAAAATAACATTTAGAGAGAAAGAAAGAAAGAGAAAGAAAGAAGGAAAGAGAAACAAACAAAAAGAAAAGAAAACTGTAAAAAAGGCAAAATTAAAAAAAATAGAAAAATGCAGAAAGAAAAAAGAAACAGGTGGGTAACACAGACGTAATCAGAAGTAAGGCGTAAATAAGTCCAGGTAAGAATAGAAGGGACAGATAGGACTCTTCACACCAGAGATTTCCAGAGTTAACAAATTCTTCAGAGGTTTGTGTAGCAGGTGCCAAATGTCACTGTTCCATCTCCACAGAGCTGCTGTTGGCCTAGTTTAGTTTGAGATACTGCTGTATGTACTGTCAGAGAGACGGCAAATAGGCACCAGAGGGGGTTCTGACACACACACACACACACACACACACACACACACACAGTATGGTCCCAATCCCAGAGTGAATAGTAAAAAATAGGACAGTGTGGATCCACACCACCCTTGGTGGTTGGTAGGGATGACTGTCAAAAAAACTTTTGTTCCATCTCTCCCTCCCTCGCTACTGCTCATCCTGCCAATGCTGTGCTCCCCAACGCTGATTATTTCTGTTTAAAACTCCTCTTTCAACATAAACAACTCAAGTGATCGTTTCGGAACGCACATCAAACAGCTCAGAATTCTATTGTACATCCTTTAATTTTCTGTCCTTGTTTCTCCTTTGTAGCTCGCTTATCCACGCTTTGGGGTCTGCTGGAGAAATATAGCTTGTTATGTCCTTGTTATGTCCTGCTCTTGCTGATTGACATGGTGTCCATCATTTGAAGCTGTTGTATTAATTAGAATGACCATGTAGTAATGGCAGCTTCAGTGCCCTTGATGCAGTGAAACGGTTGACAACGATTAACAAGATGGATGCCGGGATGGAATATTGTTGGACTGCTATTGACTTTGGTTCACCTTGTTTAGTAGTACGTACAATTTTGTTCATCATGCTTTATTAAAACAGCAGTATTTCATGCCATCATAGCCTAAATGGTATTTTAACCTGTATCTATATTCAATAATTTATTTTTTGCATAGAATTGTTGTTTTCCCGCCTATTTTCCCTGAACAACCACCTCAAATATATTAAACTATACTTGATTTGACCGTGGAATGAGATTAACTTAAATGGTTTCACATTCCAGCACATTACACACACACACACACACACACACAACAACACCAAGTGTATTTTTGACCATTTCTTCTAGGAATTATTGGCTATGTGTCTGTGTCTGCTATGAGTCAAACTAAACACTGTCAAGAGTTGTCAGTTAGCACTTGTGTACCTTTTCTGCCCAGTGAAATCAGTTGAAATCACGTGTAGTTCATGTGGACACAAAAAAATTCACCATAATGTGCTTATGGACATTTCGCTATTTATAAAGCTGCATTCTCATAGGTTAGCTATCCACCCTGGATCAAAGTTGATTGGTCAACCTTCTGTGCTGGCAACATTCCACTTGGTTATTGGTTATTCTCCTTATCTAGTTTCTAGGGGGGTTGTATGTAATTGTAGAGCGTTGCAATGGTAATCCCACTCTGACGTGTTATCATCCCAAGTAAACGTTTTGCCATGGCAACACCCAACAGCCAATGAACATGCATCAGTGTGATAATGTTAAAGTCCTTTTGATGACATCGTTTCCTGTCATGAGGGGAAGAGTCAAGGAGCAAATTAAGTGTAACCCTCTCCAGGAAATTTCACAGCAGCCAATCATATCTGCCTAGTATTTCTGAAAGCCAAGCTTGTCTTGCAACATCAAAAGACAGCGATTTGTTTCATATTTCAGCTTTTATATTTTTAGTGTAAGTTAAGTGTTTACAGGCCAGGTTCATTTTTTGAAATGATGGGGAATCATGCAGAGTGGCAGTAATGCCTTTAGATGGGACAGGACTTAACAAATAGGACTAAATCAATGTTGGTAGTATATTGGCCTGTGAGGAACCAAGCTGTATTTATCAAAATTGCCCACATCTGTTTTGTTCAAATGCAACCTGTGTAACTGATATTCTGTTTGTATGTTGGAATGTACATTTGATGCTTTTAATGCTGTTTGGTAATCAATTAATGCCATATCTTCTATTATAGCTGATTTGGTGTTAATTTGCGTAATTATATTAACTAATATATTCAAGGAGATGTTGCTGTTTTTACACTGAACTACGGCCCATTTTTGTAATTTCCCCGCTAATAGTTAAGGATTAAGGGCCAATAAATCTGATCCAGATGCAATAGCAAAATAAAAACTCCTATTTGGATTTGAATTTCCCTTTTAAAAAGACAATTCATTATATGTAAAATAAAAGACAGCATATAAAAAATAGAAACCTACCTGGAAGATGTTATGAACTAGGAAAACATCCAGACAGTGATTTTGTCCCAGTCTGTCGTCGCCTTACAGGTGAGAGAGAAATATTACAGTCAACCAACCACCAAAACCTGAGGAACAGAAAGAGGGAGGATGGAGACCGAAAAGAGAAGAATGCAAAAAAATGGGACAAAACCAAGAGATAGAAACATTGGAGAAGGGAGGAGAAGGGGGGAGAAGGGGGGAGAAGGGAGGAGAATGGGAAAAAGAGATAAAAAGGATGAAGGATGAGAATGAAGAAGTGATGATGGAAGGAAGGAGAAGGAGCACATGGGTAGAAGCAATTAAACCAAAGTAATTAGAGACATGTTGAAGGGCAATATGTGTAATTATCAAAAGCGAAAAAAACCCACTACATATTTAAATAAAACGTCATACTAAATCTCCCTACTTCTTTTCCCTCAGGAAATCATGTTGTATATATACAAAAAAAACTATTGATCAAAATACTTCGGCCCTTTAGCTCTACTGCCATCTGAAAACATCCATGTCTTTAAGAAAAGAAGATAATTCCTTTAAAATATATACAATAATTGAGAAAAGAGGTGGACCTAAAATAAAGACACTTTCTACTGTGTAGCTTTGACCCAGACCATCATTTTGAGAAGACGATATCTTCAACAAAGCACAGATAACAAAGAGAGGGGTAAACAGCAGGTGAAGTAAGATGAAAGGATTGTTCTACTGTAACGTCTCCACTCTGTGTGCCTTGTCATGTGCATTGTCCCTCTGCCTCACTGCACCGTCATGTTTCCAAGCCCTCACTAAATGAGTGGTCATGGGAAACTCTGTAGGACGCACAGGCACACCACAGAGAAACCCAGCTCCACCAGACCCCCCACGGAGGACCAGTGTCTCTCTGTCTAATGCTGTTCCATGCCAATGTGTCTCACCCTAGGCAGCCATTTTGTGCCTACAAAGGTGCAACGGTAGAATATAGTTTGGAGTATGTTCGTGTCAATAATTATAGAGAAATGCTCCCCCCACCCCCATTGGCTGACTCTCTGTCTAATGTTCCACGCCACTGTATCTCTCTGCAGGCAGCTATTTTATGCCAAAAACCACATGAGGAACCTCTGAGGGGGAGCAGTTTCCAATCTGTCAGCACAAGGGTAAGTTGATTAGAGTCTATATGGCAAAATGTTGCTGTGTTTCTTCAAATTTAAGGTAAATGTTCCTCAAGGTTCTTCACAGATAATGTAGCTGCAGGTGCTAGACACACCACATCATTTTGCAAATCAAAGTCTTCCTACCTGTACATAAACTTGCTAAGAGAGAGGTTCTGATTTGGATTCTCTTCGTCCTTCATTTTCATGGTAATACAGACACCTTAGGCGTTATGGACTTTAACCCCCCCAGTGGCCGACCAGTCTTTCTACGTCTAATGTTGATTCATGCCAAAGCCTCTCTGCGGGTGGCCATTTTGTGACACAGAGACTACCCCCCATAGTTTTGCTAGTGTTCTCTGGTCTGATGTTATCCCATGGCCTCAGCTCACTCTGCAGGGGGCCATTTTGTGTCCTGGACATTGAATGGGGTCTGAGGCATTGACCCCACATCGCCTTTAAATGTCCTCTTTTCCAGCGCTACTCCATGTTAAACTCTCTCACTAAGTGTTGAAGCAGCATCTAAAGGCGCCATCATAATTAGGATTCATAGAATGGGTTATTTCATGTGCCGCATTGCTCGGTCATTTACAGCAAGATACTGAATTCAGCCGTCCACCAAAAGATCTTCCACGATCTTTAGCGGCATAGATATCAAGATAGTTGGGTGAAATTGGTTCTTTTTGATGTGTACTTTGACATTGGACATTTGGGAGTTTTGCAAATCAAAAAGATCAGTATGAGACACAACCAGCGATTATGAAACAAACCACACTAACATCATGCATGAGCACACAATATCACACTTAGCACATTTCAGTAGAGACTGCCAGGAATTAGAGCAGGGAGGTACAAAGTATTGTGGAAAAGATGGAGGAATAGATGAAGTGAGGGATAAATGAGGCTAGATTAGGATGAGGAGGATATAATACATTTAGTAGATTTCCATCAATGGGTTTCATTATTCAAACATCAATTGACGTTTACTCAATTTGAATTTAGGCGACATTGGTTCATTGTTGCAACGATTACGTCTTTGTGTCGTTTGAAAATTCGCCTTGGCAATGTCAGGAAAAAAAAAGTATCTTTGCCAAAATACTGTCTCTGAATGGGAGGATTAAAAGAGAGGGGCTGGTAGAGATAGAGGAGGAGGGCAGCTGTGGGGCGAAGGCATCGGGGTTGAACTTGAGAAGGAAGTGGGGCCATCAAAAAAAAA
>OMKK01086361.1:0-10491 GCA_900302305.1 Polymixia japonica
CGGCTTCATGTAAAAAAGACGAGACTAAGAGCCGGAAACCGGGGTAGTTTTAATTCATTCAAAGCTTGCCGAAAGTAGTAGGAGGCGTAGAATTAATTGTTTTTTACAGACTTTAGATCGAGCGAACGGTTTATTTTCTGCATATTTTCGATCTGGGACGTGAGGAATACATTTACAGACGAATTTCTCTCGTCTTTCGCCCGCCATTTTGGTATTTTGCAGTCAGCGCTGGTGATGCATTCAGGTACCGTTGGAAACTTCATAATCTGACGAACAAGGGAAACGGTTTGTAAATACCAAGCATCTCAGCATCGTTTTTGATTTGTATGTATTTTTTAATATTTTGGACTTATCCCGCTGGCAGAATCAAACTCCTGGCGGGCCGGTTCCGGCCCGCGGGCCTTATGTTTGACACCCCTGGGTTAGTAATTACAGAAGGTTGGTTGAAGTAATGGCTGCAAAAGGAGGAGCCACAAGCTACTAACTAAAAGGGTTCACATACATTTGCACGTTAAATTTTCAGTTTTTGTGAAATAAACCACTTTTGTTGAATTAAATAATGAAAATTTTTACAAAAACAGTGACCATGTCTGGAGGGTTCACAAACTTTCAAGCAGCACTCTATGTTGTGATTTATCGTCTAAACTAACAGTCGTCCATTCACTTCCTGCCCTCTATCTGAGTTTTACACGTCATCAGAATCACGTGACTGCAAACAACCTATGGTGTAACTTCATCACTCAGTCAGTGAGTCAGTCAGTCAATTAGTGACAGACATTCGCGTTTATATGGCTGTTGCAGTCCAGTCAAAAAAAAGCATGGATAATGGGGGGTGGTTAGATATCGGTAACTCAGTTGCTCCTTCCTGGTTTCTGTCCCATTGTGCAAAATACACAGAAAGGCCTACAACCTCCCCCCGTCGACTGCGTGTGAAACTGGGCGTATGAAACTGGGGAGGTGGGGAGGGTACCAAACACACGCCATGTTTGGGATAAAGTTTCTTTGATGTTCATAAAATTCATGAAATGGGATCATTGCTCTCATCATTCTGCACATAATACTTTTTTTTTTTTCCCCGCCCGACAGAAGTCAGCCATTTTGGATTCCGTCCATTTTAAATTTTACAAACACATGTTTGAGGCCTTTAGCATGCACACAAACTCACAAAACTCTGCACGCATGTTCCAACTAGCAAATTCTTCGATCTGATATTGCAATTGGGTTTGGGCATGGCACGCTGGCTCGATAGTACCCCCTAATAACTTTTAGCATTTTTGAGGTGCTTGAGCTGCCGCACAACCCGACGTGCATAAAGGGGTGAGGGCCCACTCATCGCTTCTTGCAGTTTTAATTTCATTTCATTTTAAATTATTTAAAATTATTGTCCATGACGCATGGGAACCTTGGATATTGTTACATTTCAAACTGAAAACATATAATTTGCAAAATTTACTACAAATCAACTACTGGTGATATAAGATGTCATGCTGCCCATTAAGGCTGTAACCAAACATCCGAATATTCGGACATTCGTTCGGTTAAGTTGGCATCCGAATTTTACGTTGGCATCCGAATTTTTTTTTTTTTAATACGGAAAATATATATCAGATTGGCCTATTCAGAATAACAGTACTAGTATGTTGTGTTTACAATAATTCGAAAGTCACGAAAGTCACGCACGCACGCACGGTCAGACAGACAGCACAGACACACTCCATTCCAGTGACTCCGCAGTCAGCGCACAGTCAACAAGTCGAGGTAAGGAGGGGTCATATCAGGACATGAATCAATCATGGCAGCTGTCACCGCAACAAGTGGGAAGAAAAAATCACTGGTGTGGAAACACTTCAAATTAACGGAGGATAAAAGACATGCTGTGTGTCAACTATGCCACAAGTACATGGCATTCCACGGTGGCACAAGTAATCTTGGTTCTCATTTAACAAATGTAAGTATGAACGATAAGTAAGGGTTAATGCACGTCACGACGAGGTGTCCATTATCATATATTAATGGACGACGTGGAGGCGTGAACCGGCCGAGACGAAGTCGAGTATACCATGGTCACTTGCCAACAAAAAATTTATATTTTCATGCGTTTTGGAAGTTGCAACAAAAATCTAGTTTTCTATAAGCATGACTCCGCGAAGACAAATAGTCCCCTCCCAGCCGAATACAAAAACTTTTTGGCGCTATATCTGTTTCCCTGGAAACGCCTGTGGGGATGACTAATACCTGGAACACAATCAATCACACCCATAGACTCTAACGTAATGCAAACGGTAGTTTACAACTCCAGCCAATAGGAGAGATCTTAGTAACGACCTAGCAACAGGGACGTTTTCTAGTCCCGGTTGAGTCAATGGAAACAGCTTTTGTCATGTGAATCTCCGAAAGCTGTCAATCAGAATCGAGCATTCACCCAAACCATGGTATAAATAAAAGTATCGCCGTGTGCAGGCTGCTGCGCGCATATTAAGTAGTTGGCCTCAAATAAATTTAATAAGAACAAAATTATATAGGCTAATAAATGGTCAAATTAATTATTTTAGGTGCACAAGCTGCCGGATCTGCTGGAAGACGGGCCCACCTCAACAACAACACAGACCAAGCTGCAGTTCGAGAAACCATTAAGTGAGAAGAGAAAGAACGAGTTGACGAACAGCATTGTTGATTTCATAGCTTTGGACATGAGACCCATAAGTATAGTCGAGGGTCAGGGATTCAAGAGGTTAGTTAAAGTGATGGAACCAGGTTACACCATGCCATGTCGATTGACTGTTTCCAATGCTCTAACCCTGAGGCATATTGACGTGCGGGAGAAGATTTCGTCTCGTATTAACAATGCAACAGCTGTAGCATTCACAACAGATGCTTGGACGTCGGTGGCGATGGAGGCGTACATGGCAGTCACCTGTCACTTGATTTCCGACGAGTGGGAATTACTGGGATACGTCTTGGAAACTAAACAACTTGATGTCGTGCACTCTGGAGTTAACATAGCAGAACGCCTTAGTGAAGTGGCTGACGCTTATGGCATACCAAACTACAAGAGAGTCGCTGTTGTACATGACAACGCTAGTAACATGAAGCTGTGTACCGAAACATTGAAACAGGACCCAGAACATTGGGGCAAGGTTCAGGGAGTCTACTGTTCTGGACACACGTTGCAGCTGTGTATAAACGCATCCCTAAAACAAGCCACAGTGCATCGAATGGTTACAGCGGCCAGGAATCTTGTATCGCATTTCAGAAAAAGTGCAAAAGCTACTGCTGCTCTGAAAGCTAAACAAGATGCGCAAGGTGTCATAGACCACAAACTAATCCCAGACGTAGCCACTCATTAGCCATGCTGGATCGCCTGGTGGAGCAACGATGGCCAATAACTGCGGTGTTGTCCGACTCCACCGTCTCCAAAAAGGCAGATCGTTTACTGGACCTCAATTCGGATCAGTGGACTCTGGCAGGAGACGTCGTGGATGTGCTACACCCTTTAGAGACTCTAACAGAACTATTTTCCAAACAGGAAAACGTGTCATTGTCAGCAACCATGCAGATGTTAAACAACCTGAAGAAACGCCACTTGTCACCAGATGAAGCAGACAGCCCTGCTATAAGAGATCTGAAAAAGTCCCTCATCACCCAAATAGATACCAGATGGGAGCTGCAAAACCTGGAGCCTACCAGTATCTATCTCCTTTCTGCAGCCCTGGACCCCCGGTTCAAACATCTTAAATTCCTCGACAATGGGATGAAGGACAACGTATACATCCAGGTTAGACTAATATATTAAATATGAAAGATTCACACAACTATCTTAATATGCCACATTATAGCCAGCAACAAGCAAAATCTTTTCTCAGATTTTAATTATTAATCAAATATTTTATTTTTAGGTTGTTCTCCTTGCTGACCACTTGTACCAGCGTGACACAACCGAGGAAGACGGTGCAAGCGATGAAGAGGGGGGAAAGGAGACGGAGGCCCCTGCGGCTGCGGGACCACCGCCAAAGAAAAAGAAACAGCGTGAGATCGAAATGTTGCTTCAGTCGGGTGATGAAGAGGAGGAAAGTGATGGAGGTGCCAATTCTGCCAAACAAGAGATGGAGAATTACCTTCGCGACATGTCCAAAGTGAAATCCGAATCAAAAGAGAAATCCAGCAGCCCAGTGGGCCCACTAGCCTGGCGGAAGGCGAATTCTGACCGCTACCCAAAACTTGCATTGGCAGCAAAACACTGTCTATGTATCCCAGCCACTTCCACGCCATCGGAACGCATCTTTTCCAAGGCAGGATATATTGTTAACAAGACGAGGAGCAGCCTCCTCCCTGACAATGTAGACAAACTAGTATTTTTGGCACACAATATGAAGGTTTAGGCAGAGGAGGTAAGGGCCGACTCGGTCAAGACTTTGTTTTATTTGTTTGGTTTATGTCTATTTGAAATGTTACAAGCTGTTACAAATGTTACAAAAGTCGTTGTTAAATGTTTAGTACATGTATACTCATTTTAAAGTTGTTGTTTGCAATAAAGTGTATTTGATCCTTATGAAACGTAACCTTTTTTCACCATTAAGACTATGAAATGTTGCCCCCCATAGGTTTCTATAATGAATTGCAGCTTTGTTAAAGTCACGTTGGATGTTGTAGTTTTTTATTTAATTAATTAAAAAACGAATATTCGGACGTTCGTTCGGAAATCCCCGCCGATGTTCGGATCCTTAAAACAAGGTTCGATTACAGCCTTACTGCCCATATACTATTGCTACACTGGCTGAATTTAATGATGGCAAGATCTTATTCAGCCTGCACATCTGTCCATAAACTGCAATGAAAAAGCCTTTCCCATGCTCCCTATACAGCAAAAGGGCATATAGAATATACTGAAGCATTCTCATTAAATCTGAAACCAGTAATGGTTGTTAATGATTTGATGGCTTTTTAGAGGGCTTAGGTGCTGTGCTGCTGGTGAACGCAAGGTGAGAAACCGAGCCCAGACTTTGATTAACAATATGATTTATTTAAATTAATTATCAATGTATAATATAAACAAAGGCATTTATTGGCAGATGTCACCTTCTTTTCACCTTCGCCTTCTTTGGAGCATTTGACCCTCCTGTTCCTGTTGGCCCTGTACACAGGGTGGGTGACAAAGACGAACGATGTACAGCTTTCCAGATGTGTGATTATTTCCACGTAACGTTATATTTCATGCGGGCTTCACATCTTGCTTCACCTATTGGACTGACACCCAAAGGGCCCTTTTCAGGGTCATCCCCCCCGCACCTGTGGCTCCTTCGTCAGAGGCAATCTCTCCGAGGACGAGCTCCTCCCTGGCGGCGGTTCGGCCACCTCGGACAGCACCGAGGAGGATAACTGATTCCCACATCTCCATCCATGGACCCCTGCCCATGAGAGAGCTCTGCCAGAGGCAAAGGGGATTCCCCTTCCCAGCCCCCGAAAACCTTCCATCTGGCAGCTGTTCCTGTGCCCCAGGTTCCCTCCCATTGATCCCTACATAGAGGTGGCACGGCAGAATAATGGTGAATCCATGGCAGAATCCTGGTGCCCCAGGTTCCCTCCCATTGATCCTACATACCACTCACCTGACATTCAAACCACGCCTTCTGTGGAGTTTTCAACTTCCCACCTCTCACAGTCATGGGGCTCCCCTCACGTCTGTACTTGTTTTTCAGGTGGGAGAGCGCTTAGCCTCGCTACAATGGGTGACTTCATTTACTCCCCATTTACTCCCGTTATTTTCTGGTTCCCAAGAAAACGGGGTGTAAGGCCCATTTTGCATCTCTTGGCACTCAATCAGCTGATTGCAGTGAAAACGTTCAGGATGCTCACAATAAAGATCATGTTACATTCTGTCAGACAGGGAGGCTGGTTCACATCTATAGACTTGAAAGATGCCTACTTTCATGCTCCCATCTTTCCACCACACAGGAAATTCCTTTGATTCGCTTCCCAAGGGACAGCATACAAATATCAGAGAATCCCCTTCAGATAGACTCTGGCACTCAGCACTTTCTTGAAGTGTGTGGAGATGGCACTCAAACCACTGCATTGCCAGGGCATGAGAATTCTATTCTACCTGGATGACATTCTGATTCTCAGTCAGTCAGAGGAGACAGCAAAACATCACACCAGTCTACTGGTGGAGCATCTGTCCCTATTGGGGTTTGCCATCAACTGGGGAAAGAGTGCTCCTTTCCCCAGCCAACAGATGGCGTACTTGGGCATCATACTGAACTCATCCTCCATGATGGCCTCCCTCTCTCATCAACGTCAAGACGATATTTTAACATCACTACAGGCATTTCATCCTCGCAGAACAGTCACCACTCTGTCAGTGATGCACCTTCTAGGCAGGATGTCAGCGGTCCACCCAGTGGTTCACTTGGGCCTGCTTCACATGCGCAAACTACAGAGGTGGTTTGCTCACCTCAGAGTTGACTCGGTGCGCCAGAAAGGGAGACTAATTACCATTCCCCCATCTGTCAAGAGCGATCTTCTCGAGGGGGGTTGTCATGGACAGCATTCCATCCCACATGACAGTTTTCACGGACGCCTCCCTGATTGGCTGGGGAGGGACGTGTCAGTCTCAAGCAATAGAGGGCAGGTGGACAGAGTCCCCTGCCCCTCACATCAATGTCTTGGAACTCAGAGCAGTGTTGCTAGTGCTCAAACACTTTCATAGCCTACTGAGAGGCCGTCATGTCTTAGTCAGGACAGACATGTTCAGCAGCATATATAAAGAAGCAGGGTGGGGTACGCTCCCCTCTCCTCCACCAAACAGCAGTGGAGCTGTGGTTATGGGCTTCAGTCCACCTGCACAGTTTCAGAGCTCTCCACATTGGGGGCGTAGACAATGTGGGAGCAGACCTGATGTCTGGGGGGGCCACCCACGAGACAAGTGGCGCTTACGGATTTGGTTCCGGTTCGGGGAAGCATCAGTGGACCTTTTTGCTTCCAAGGAGAACACCCACTGTTCCCTGTGGTTCTCCATCAGGCCAGGGGACAGTCCTCCATTGGGAGTGGATGCTTTCTCACTGTTCCCGTGGCCGGACGGGCTCCTCTACTTCCCCAACCCATCCAAATGATAGATCCATTATTGGAGAGGGTGAGACAAGAACGTCGGACTCTCATACTGATAGTGCCCCATTCTGTCCTTGTCGGCAGATCCAATATATGGCAAGTGAGTTTTTATGCACAGTGTACCCAGACCTTTTGATGGTTATATTATAACCTATTCTGTCAAGGTTCTTTTACCCAGTGGGATAAATGGGTCATTTAAATCTTTGGATTTTCTGTTTACTCCTTCTCCCTTCTCCTCCTGTTAGGCACTGGCAGGGGCATGAGTTTTATTTCTCCTTCTTGGTCGGTTAGGGCCAACAGGGGGTACACTGATGAGGGCTCCACATCACTTCCCCATAGTCCAATAGGCGAAGCAAGATGCTATGCTAAGGGTGGGGCCCTGGTTAGTGATTGGTGCATTGTAAAATTCTTTCAGCTGGGCGCACTCGCACGCACAGACAGTCCTATGGGAGAAGCAAGATGCTTTACCCGCATTCAGGCAGGTACAGAGGCACGTGCCTGGTAACAAAACAGATACACTGTCGCGAGCTATCTACCACCTAGAAGGCTGCACATCCACAGACTGACAGGAAATACTTTTTTTTTAGCTTGAGTGCTGCATATTAACATTTTTTTCACATTTCCCATTCATTTGGCTTGGGCACTGTGCAAAAACTCTTAGGCGCTGCACCTAAGTTTTATAATGTCAGGGAAAACACTGATCATTCATATTCTCTTGGCCACATGCAATGATTTGAACTGCACTGCAGTTGACTGAAATTTGGATTTGGTTGCACTTATGAATGGAAATTAAACTCATTCACACTAAAGAGTATATGTTAGTCAGAGCTATAATAGCATCATTAACCTTAGACGACAATTCATACACATAACATCTTTGGACAGTTGCAATCACTAATAAACATATACATTCTGGTTTAAAACCTGTTTCACTGCCTGTAGTATTTACACTTTGAACGCAAAGCTGTTGACAATTTCAACATGAAAAAGGTGCTCCACGCAAGGACAAATCAGTGCTGACCTAATGACGTTACGTTAACCTTACTGAGATAGAAAATAGTATAGGCTAGACTTGATCTAACGTTAGCAAGCTAGTGCCAGTTGGCCAACTACTAGTTGTCTGTCGGAGTGTAAATATTTTGCACTTCATTTACAACCATCATTGTGAATCATTCTGGCTTCATATGTTATTTAAAAGTACCTTTCTTGAAGCTATCCGTAGCTAATCTTAAATGTCAATAAGCTGTCAAGTTCTTCTGCAAATGTCTGCACTGTCAATTGTGCCACGTTCAAGTGCTTGTCTGTTTCGTGAAAAATCTTTCTAACATGTTTGGTGCCTGTATTGAATGATATAATTAAACACTTCTAGTTATAGCTGACTTATTATCTAGGTGGCAAAACGTTAGCCAACTCAACTGACGGCTAGCTGGTTAGCTGACTCACTCGGATTAACTTCATTTGGTTGCTGAAAATAGAACTCACATCTAGCAGCAAGGTACGTGGCACATAGAATAAACAAATTATTTAATTATAATTACAATGATCCCAGTCATTATAAATGGCATTGCCCTCATATAGTTAGAGTAGACCCCATGGCTAACGTTAATGTTAGGCCTAACTCAAGCTAGCTAGATAGCTACTTGTGGTTAGCTAATGTTACTAACGTTATCTCAGCTTCACAGGCTAGTAAGGACTGTAAACCTACCATTAAGCATGTGTCCAAAAACAAAAATATCCACAATACTCCGAATCATTTGTGCATACTCCCAGTAGTGATGATGATTCATTGCATTGGTAGACGGAGCATAATGCATTATTGAAAAATGGCAATAAACACCACGGAGTTAGCTCAGTACCTGCATTTCCCCTCTTGTCATACAGTTCCTGTTGAGGACACTACCCCATGCGCTACCCATACAGATTTGATTGACACTCACATGCACCAATGATAGTTGGTGAAATCTAACAAAGTGAAAAGAGGGCGATCACCCTGAGCGCACGTCGCTTTGCAGTTTGCAGATCCGGCCTCAGCGGATGCGGATACGGAAACGGAACTTTTCTTTCGCATGGATGTATTATAAGGGGGCTTTCTAAGGTGGTCGAATAGTCAAAATAAAATTATGTTCTATGTCTTTTCCTAACCACTTTTCATTCGTTTTCGATGGAAAACGTCATGAGGTCAAGGAAAGATGTAAAGGAGAATTCATAAGGACTTAGGGAAAGACAACCGCGGTGCTAAGAGAATCAGACTGAACTTACTGCACTACTGCATTACACTAGGCTAAGAAATTATGCAACGCGGATGTTATTGACGTGGATTTGCCGTGGTGATACTTCGCTAGGGTTGCCACCCGTCCCGTAAAATACGTCCCTTATTTGAGAATTAAATGTTGCGTCGCGGTTTGTTCCGTATTTTCCCAAATGCCCCATACTCATACTCATACTCAAACGTTAACACTGAATTTAACAATAATGAACAAAATAAAACACAAGAAATAATAAAGACAGCAAAAATGTTCTGGCGGGAGGCAAGCAGGTCCTCCTGCGAGCATAAACATCCCGTGGCTGCGTCTGGTTCGCTCTGTGCCACTGCCTATCTGCCAGTCTGTCCGCTCGCAGCGCAGCCCGGCCCCTGCGCTGCCTGTCATCGTTGCCTAACCACCAGCGCGCATTTTAAAAATGTCATCTTCAGAAGATGATAATCCACCGGTGGAAACTCCACCGCCTAATAAAAAGGGAAAACGCCTCCAAAAGTACAGACGTAAGTGGGAAGAGGCAAACCCGTGGCTTGACAGCGTCAGTGGAGACGTTCATAAAGCGAACTGCAAAGCGGCGAACGTTATCTGTATCGCATGGTGGACTGTCTGACATCAAACAGCACGCATCAGGAGAGCAACATTCCCGAAATATAAGAACACAGAAGACCCAGAGAGTAGTGTCACAGTTCTTCATGACTGAAACATCTCCTGAGATCGATTCGGTATGGTACATATTATGGTTTTACAAGATGTCATGTCAGTAGTAGCCTATTTCTATTTACCTGCAATAGCCTATTATTTCTATTATTTCTATTCTATTATATGTTTAACTGAAATAAACAAGTTGTTTGGGCTTGTCCCCAGCTCCATAATAAGTTGTCAAGCAGACATTTTCGATAGGCCTATGTTATTTAAACGTAGGATAGTTTGTCCTGTCTTCCCTCTGCCCCCCGCCCGCCCACATACACACACACACACACGCACAGGAGACAGCAGAGTTTTTTCCCACTCGCATCCTGCTTTTAATTGGCTCTGGCAACGAGTACTAGCCAATCAGAGGCAGAGCAGAGTGACGTTTAAACAGGGTCCGAATTGGACCATGGGCCCTGGGGGAGCCAGCTGTTTTCAG
>OMKK01086371.1:0-19108 GCA_900302305.1 Polymixia japonica
AGTATGTGTCAGTGTGTATCAGTATGTGCCAGTGTGTGTCAGTATGTGTCAGTGTGTGTCAGTGTGTATCAGTGTGTATCAGTATGTGTCAGTGTGTGCCAGTATGTGTCAGTGTGTATCAGTATGTGTCAGTGTGTGCCAGTGTGTATCAGTATGTGTCAGTGTGTGTCAGTATGTGCCAGTGTGTGTCAGTGTGTATCAGTATGTGTCAGTGTGTATCAGTATGTGTCAGTATGTGCCAGTGTGTATCAGTATGTGCCAGTGTGTGTCAGTATGTGCCAGTGTGTGTCAGTGTGTATCAGTATGTGTCAGTGTGTGTCAGTGTGTGTCAGTATGTGCCAGTGTGTGTCAGTATGTGCCAGTGTGTGTCAGTATGTGCCAGTGTGTGTCAGTGTGTGTCAGTGTGTGTCAGTATGTGCCAGTGTGTGTCAGTATGTGCCAGTGTGTGTCAGTATGTGTCAGTGTGTGTCAGTATGTGCCAGTGTGTGTCAGTATGTGCCAGTGTGTGCCAGTAAGGTCTTGAGTCTTGGGTTGCGGCATCTGTCACTAACTAGCTTTTTCAGCTCATTCTTTTTCACCAGAACAGGACACATGTACAATATTGGCACAGATCCTGCACACCTCAGTTGATTTTCCCAGAGTGATTAAAATGTCACAGCCAAGCCTGTAATGTATCCTGACTTAAGTTTCGCCAATAACCTGTGAAGAAGACTCTGCTCTGCACTGAAAATTACCCCAGTGAATTTAGTTTCAGCTCTGAATGAGAGGGAGGTAATCAATCAATCTTCTACAAGTGTGATTCATTCTAAATGCCAGTTAATCAAGGTGTGTGTGTGTGTGTGTGTGTGTGTGTGTGTGTGTGTGTCCACATGCTATTGATGAGGACCTCAGAGAGGTGGAACAGTTAGGCATGTCTTTCAGGACATATGTTACGAACCAAAACTTGAAATAAACAGGTATACGGTCCAGAGAATGATGTTTTGTATAACCTGTGTAGTGAAGAGCAGAGACAGGTTGATATGTGGGCTCTGCTGAGGAGGAAGTTGAAAAAGAAATGCATTTTGTATTGTATTGTCCCTTTTATGATACTATTAGAGTCTTTTTAATAAGCTGGACAAAATAAATTAATTTGTGTGGTTGAAAGACTCGGAGACATTGAACTTTTTAATTTGCCACAATTTCTATAAAAGGCTTGGTGATGATGAGGAGGGAGGATGAGGAGGAGGATGATGAGGAGGGAGGATGAGGATGAGGAGGATGAGGAGGAGGATGATGAGGAGGAGAGACGATGAGGATGAGGAGGATGAGGAGGGAGGATGAGGAGGATGAGGAGGGAGGATGAGGAGGAGGGAGGATGAGGAGGAGGATGATGAGGATGAGGGACGATGAGGAGGAGGCACGATGATGATGATGATGAGGGACGATGAGGATGATGAGGATGAGGGACGATGAGGATGAGGATGATGAGGAGGAGGATGATGTACAGTAAAAGGCCTGGTTTCCTGTCTCTATGTGTATGTTTGTAGATGTATATGCAGCATGTCTGTATTGTTGTTGTTTGACTATTGATGTGTCATATAATCCCACAAAGTCTCATGACACCAAAATAAAATATTCATTCATTCATATAGAGAAGAGCACATACTGATGGCTTCAGGCAAGATCAATGGATTACCCATCGAGTAATCCTGCTACAATCAAAATCTTGTGGATATAATAACAGATTATTATGGCTGAGACAGAATTTATTCACCTCAGTTAAGCACTAAGAACACAGGAATCTACTCTAGTAAAGAAACTATATCTGTTATACTGAGACACTGTGCTCTGACAGGACCGTGGGGTATGGAGGGAGGACAGCCAGGGACCGTCTGGTGTTTGGAGAGAGAGAGGGGACCCTGTTGGCCTGGTTGCCTCTCATCTTCTCTACCCATCGCCTTAGCTGCTCTGACGTCATGGAAACGGTCCTGATGTTGGCTCCGCTCTCACTTCCACCTCTTTTATTACAGCCCCATTATTCCAACTGTATACCTGTTATCATTCATTATAATCTGTAATTTGATTGAAATGTCCCCACTCAGCACCTATTGCCCTCCTGACCATCCTGGAAGAGAATCCATCCCTCTTCCTTCCCAAGATTTCTTCCATTTTTTCCTAATTAAGGTTTTTCTGGGAGTTGTTTCTTGTCCAATGGAGGGTTAAAGGTCAGGGGGCGTCATTTAATTCGTTGTGATCGTGGGCTTGTGAAGCCCTTTGAGACTGTAATGTGATTAAGGGCTTCATAAATAAACTTGACTTGACTCCAAAATACACAAACCAGGCCACTATGGTCAAGTGTTTAAATTAGTGATTAAATTAATCCAATAATTACAAGACAATGCATGATTTACTTGATCTATTCGTTGTTGTTTTTTAAAGGCCGAACTGAACTTCCATAAAGTTCACATTGACATGATATGAGCACGCGATCTCTAAGGAAGGTGGGTAGATAAAGATAACATGAACAATATTGATACATAACATAAATCATAAAGATAGATAGCATAAATAATGATCTGGTAACATTTGGTTCGTTTTGTTACGTTACTGTTCCACCTGGGAAACGGTAGCAAGCTTTTATTCTGTAGCCTTTTGCTAGTAAAGGTGTAGTTTCATCTCATGAAAGATTTATGACTGACTGTGGCCCTGAAGCACGCAAGCCAACAACCCAGGATTCATAAATAAAGCTAAACGGATCAATACTTCTAAGACTTTAGAGGTAACTTATGACTACCTTTACCTTGAGAGGGACAGCTCTGAGAAAGGTTTGTTTTTAATCAAAGCCTCCCCCAGGTAATAATATAGAAACTTCTGTATTTTATCATTTAAACTGTGTGGTAATTTACTGGAAATCTGGAAAATGATTTACAATTGCAGTGAAATGTATAAATTAAGGTACTCGATCTTTTGTAGACACAAAAGCAAGCGGTTTCCAATATAATAGCCCCATATTGGGATTACTCTTGCTGAACTGCCAAGCTGCTCCTGGTTCTACCGTAACCTTTCCATTCAGATGCTGCACTGTGAACGCTGTATAAAACCATGGAATAACAGCACAAGCATTCCTTTGTTTCAGAAACTAAACTGACCAGGTGTTTATTATACAAGGACTACAGTTAGTCTATCAGATCTACCAGATCTCAAAACCTCGTGCAAATGTTATATCTGGCATCTGTAATGCAGGTGATTTGAATTCATGACTACATTTCTGGGCTGAAACGTCCGTCTGGTCGGACACAACAGGTCAGAGAAAAAGTACAATCGAGTTGATCATTTTCTGTTTCTGTTTGTTTCCTCTCTCTCTGTCTAGGGGACTAATGCCACGAACTCTAGACAGCCAGATCACATTAGAGAAGACCCCGAGCTACTTTATCACCAGAGAGGCACCCAGACGCATCTCCAGCATGTCCCGCGAGACCAAGCTGATCGTTGTGGTACGCAACCCGGTCACAAGAGCCATCTCCGACTACACGCAGACTCTGTCCAAGAAGCCCGACATCCCTTCCTTCGAGGATCTTGCCTTCAAGAACAGAAGTTTGGGTCTCGTCGACACTTCCTGGAACGCCATTCGTATCGGGATGTACATTTTGCACCTGGAGAACTGGCTGCAGTATTTCCGTCTCTCGCAGATGCACTTTGTGAGCGGGGAGCGTCTGATCACGGACCCGGCAGGGGAACTGGGCCGAGTGCAAGACTTTTTGGGACTGAAACGCATAATCACAGACAAGCACTTTTACTTTAACAGAACGAAAGGCTTCCCCTGTCTGAAGAAACCTGAGAGCAGTAGCCAGCCACGCTGCTTAGGAAAATCTAAGGGCAGGACTCATGTGCAGATTGACCAGGAGGTCATTGAGCTACTACAGGAGTTTTACAGGCCTTTCAATGTCAAATTCTATGAAACGGTAGGACACGACTTCAGGTGGGATTAAGAATGCCATCCAGAAACAGATCTTTAAATGTCTAGCTCAGTGAAGGTACGAGGCCATTTAAATCTACGAGAACACATCCGCAACGTAAATGTTTCAAAGCGAGTTTGTTAGGGTTTGTGTACATTGAGAAGGGTAATCCAGGGTAACTGACCACCTAAACACCCGGTTTAACAGGGAAAGAATAAATCGCTGCTATGTTTAAAAAAAAAATCCTCTTGTAAAAAACGTACCATGAGTTCACAAACAGTCAAACAGCATTAATGATAATCACTGTCTAGTCAATCACAGCAGGCAATTAATTTAAGCAATTAAACACATTGCTTAAATACATTGGATATTTATTCATCATAAAACCACTTACTTTACTTAAATGATGTGTAAACAGAAAATTACTGTAAAATGTCAATGAATAAATAAAACCAACCTCTAACTTTGTCTGCATCTGTTTACATGAGCGAACAGAACCTGTTTTATAAACTTATAAAACAGGTTCAGCAAAACTGATCAAGTCTCATCAGTTTATATCTTATAGATTATGTTTTTTCTAACCACCGAAATAAATAGCTGAGGAGTATTAAATCTCAAAATGTTATTCAAAATACATGTTTCTTGCATAAGGATACTGGTGGTAGTATTGTCTTTTATTCCACGGTTTCTCACTGGGCTTTAGTACGTTAAGTTAACCAAACCTTCCACCATAGTCTCATAAAGGCATAATCCACCATTGTTTATAAGTGCTGCCCTGTTGCAACTAACTGAGGAATTACGACAAAATCGTTGTTTTGGTTTGCATGACCTCACTCAGCGTCATCTTAGTGAATTTCAGCAGTAAATACAGAGGAGTTCCTCGTGTCTTTAGAGCGGCTTTTAAAAATGTTCTGTTAGTCGAAATGCTTCCAAACAGCCACAAGTGGGGCGACGTGACCGGTTGAGTCTTCGTGTTCCTGCCCAGATCACTTCTCCTGTTAAAGTGTGTTTGGTGGATGTGATGTAAAGCAGATTGGGTTGATCGGTTACTTTCATGTTTCATTTCCACGCTGCAAGATTGTGAATTGAGCAGCACCTTGTAAAACATACACAGACTAATGTGATAATGTGACCTTACGTGTTAGAATAATTAGATATTCACAGTAGTATCCCACCTGTCCTGGTACATGTCCATGGGGCAACAACAGTATTCAAACTGTCATTTGTGATATTCTCCATTAATTCCTGATGAACCTGCTGATGCAGTCTGCAGTCTGCTGCTAGCATCACAACACAGCGGTACCAGACCTGTTTAGCAAAGTTCATCTTTATCTCAGCGCAGTTAATTACAACTTTTCCCCAATAACGCTTCGGGCTTGACAACATAGCGAAGAGAAAACGTGCCACATTACTGCCGTGGTGTAATATTGGATAAAGATAACGATATGTCCTTAAAGTAGCTGCTTTGTTCTGTATGACTTTCCATACCGACACGTTTCTGACAGCAAACCAAACTGGACGAGAACATGGAACCTTCCAGAGGACATCTTCTGTCTGGATTCTGCTCTGGTTGCACGTTCTCTTTGTTTATGTGGAAGACAGCCTTAATTCATTCAACACACCAGACACTACTAGATAGTGATCCTAGTCTCCACGGTACTTTTAGAACCAACCATTCAAGGAGTAATCGTGACTTAAAACTAATTGCCGGCACTGGCCAGTCTAACCTTCACAGTAAATACCAAAGACACAAACAGGCTGTTGTAAATGTCATGAACTTTAAAAGCTGAAGTAAGTTATACCTCAGTTATTAATGAGCAATGTCAAACAGTACACAACAAAATCAATTACCGTCGATTTGCGGACTTATAGAAAAAGCAAGAACAAAAAATCACCCATTCAAATGTACGCTTTGTCATTGCCCCCGAACCAGTTATTAGAAAGACTGTTTTTAAATCTCACCATGGAAACCCATTGATATTCTATAGGGACTCCAGCTCTGAGACGTCACAACCTCGTACGTTATCGTCTCTCTGCATTCTGGAGCAGACGTGCAGCGACACGCGGCGTCTATTAATGACTAGTCTGTGCACCTTAAAAAGAAATATCGGTTGTGATACATGAATAACGTAACACAAGTAAAAAGGATGTTAGGACGGAGAATATATTTGCACCTTTTACATATTTATTTACCAAAGTCTCAGATATAATGTATTGACCCTCGGGAAATTACCTGAACTCTTTGTCCATTCCTCGTTTGCAAAAAGATCCAGCTGAGCTCAGATATATTGTTTGAGCTGCGATTTCTTTTTTGACATCAGCTTCTATTTCCTATGCGTGGAACCAGCGGAGCGCTAGCTTGCATCTTAGCAGAATTTACAGAAACGTGCGACGCGGAACCAATGTTGGCTCCGGTTTTTATTTGGTATTAGAAACCCGGGCATGTCTGCTGTCTACTTCCTTACAGTATTTATGTGGGAGCCGCCACCTCGTCCCTCGTAATGAGGCGAAGTCGTGGAGGGTAATGAGGAGTTTTGTTTTTTCAATAGTACAATAAGAAAAGCAGACTTTTCCTGTGGATGCGTTGAATCTTGACTGCAATAATAACCCCTCTGGAAGGATATCTCATTAAACACTAAGTTAGCGTGTGAGCTAACTTCTACCTGCATCAATACACCTTTTGAATACCTCATGATTCACCAAGGATCTTATAGCAATACATGCTATAGCTTTGTATCATAACTCAAGGCAGAATTTGAAATCCAACGATGTACCAAATGAATACTGTATAGTATTTTCAATGCAAGGCTGATGCAGATTGATATTGTCTCATGACCTGTGGAAGCTTCCACAATGTTGCTACATGCTTGATGAAATCTACCCACACTAATGAAGGCATGCCATTATAGATCCTGCAAACCCAGTCGTTGCCTTTGATCCTGTCAAATCCTATACATCTTGGCAAAATGAAAAGAATATATGCATATACCCGCCCACAGAAACACACACACACACGCACGCACGTGCCAACCTGAATACCTTTCCCTTTTAATGACCCTCGTTGTGCTCTGTCCTGCTGAACATGTGCTGGCTAGCTTACCTTCCAGAAAGGTCACGCTCAGAACGGGTCTCCAGGCGCACGGTCCGCTAATTAAGCCAGAGCGTTGGATCCCGGGATACTGCAGTGCAACACCCCTACAAGACGGCGTCATATTGTGTCAGAGGCAGGCATGGTAGGGATTTGTAATCACTTGTTCTCATACAAGAACATCTCATTTTATACAGGAAAACAAATGAGATTAGAACACTTAGCTGTACTGTTACAACTGGATAGATGTGTGCTTAATTACTTTTGTACGTGTGCTTAATTACGTTTGTTTGTTCTACTATTGATCTATATGTTTTATTCATTTAAAGTGTGTGATTACAGAGCCAATTAATGTAGTGTACCGGACTTAAGCCCGAACTCTAAAAGAGAGGGTCGTCAGTGACACCCTTGAGTCTGTTACTTAGATAATTATGTCTGTATTCAATTGAGGCCAGGAGTCTGCTAGTTAGCGGTTGCGTGACGGTAGGAAGGGAAGGACACAAACGTTCTCCTGGAAGCCCGTGAGTCCCAACGCTAGCCCCAAACTTATCTTTTAGACTGAAGTTATTGAAATCCCTTTACATGTTTAAAAAAAATGTCAATCTTTTAACATGGGCGTCCCAGACTGCTGCTGGTACTAATATAGTCTATATGTGTACAGGCTGTTTGAATGCCACTGTAGCCTATAAAACACCGTTCATCATCCATACAGTACACTGCCATGAGTCTACTTGAGGCCTTGTGGATACTTGCAGGGTACAACTAACTCATAGTGATCCTACTAGTGTCTGTTAATGCCTGGTTTAGCGTAGATACAAAACATACAGAATACATGTTGTGTACATTTGATTAGCAACAATCAAATCAATCAAACAAAAAAAAGAAATGGTTTGGATGGAAATCCAGTTTGTAACCCGCCTGTCTGTTACTGTACTTCCTGGTTATTTATTTGTATTTATTTTTGGTATGCAAAGCATCTATTGGCTGTTGTCTTCACTGCAAGAGGCTTGTTTTTGTCCATTGCAGGAGTTCCTCTAGATTTGTCCAGATGTCAGTTGTTAAAGTCAAACGTGGGGAATAATCAACATTACTTACTAAAATGCAATTAGCAATGTTATGCTGAGACCTACCAAAGCATTTCCAAAGAAAGGGAATCATAAAACTGTCATGGTTGTTAAATGGGTGTGAATGAAATGGTGTTGGTCTGTTGATATAACGCCTCATTGACCCTTAATGTGTAGGCAGGAGACCGCTGTCTGTGATTGTGGAACTAATGGTTTTGGTTTTGAGAGAACAGCAGACAGTAATCAGAGAAAATGCAAACGCATTGTGATTGATTCTGGCTGGTATAGATTCTCACAGTGGAATTATCATGGTTGTTTTTTTGCAGCAAAGCTCTTTTCTGTCATGACGCCGCTGGATGAGTTGAATGTGGCTTATCGGTGGATTTACATTCTGACATGAAGTCAATGCTTTCAAAGAAAATGGGGTTATTTACCTGGTATCAGTGTAACTGCTTCTCTCCCTTTCTACCTGAGCCGCAGCATTGAATAAACAGGTGAAGAATCAGCTCTTTTTGTACACATCTCCTGTCATAAAAGTCCTGGCATTGAAAGCTCGCTACATCTAAATGAATGTTACCAACTAACTTTTCATTTTTAAAGGAATTTCCTCTCTCCTTGTTATCTTTAAAGGAGCTATTCAGCCACTAGAGCACCAGCATCTCAGACCAAAACAAATGGGTGCCATATCGAAAGACACTAGCTAACACAAGCTAGCATGCACGCGCGGACTGGCTACCACAACAAAGCTGGGATTACAACACACACAGAGGGAGTGTGACTTCATTCTCTGCTCAGGACGCCATTACTCTACTATATCTTTATGTAGCAAATAGTGATTTGCTGCGATATTAATGTTCAAAATATTGTATATAGCACCTTTAAGTGCTTTGTGATGCTTTCTGTTTCTTTCTATAAGTGGTGCTGAGGTTTGGACACAGAGCAAGCTCATGTTTTGGCTCGTCTCCTAAACAAACCCCGCTGCTTGAACAACGTCTGAAGGGAATACACACACTTTTGGACATAAGGAACACCTTTTTCTATAAAATACTTGAACTGAAATAATTTGGAAGAATCTAAATATATTTCCAGAAGGGACAGAACCATTCTGACATAACAAGGAGGAATAGTGTGAAAATATGAACTGATCTGAAGATCTTCCAACAGATGTGTTTGAGTTGTTCGACAGCTAAAATACCGACTAGACCAAATATAGTCAAAACCAGGATGTAGAACCATCAGAACCCAGATTAAAGCAATAAAGGAGATTATGATCAAACCAGATGACCAGTGGGAGAAGCAATAACATCCAGCAGAAATCTGTGTGTTAAACATAGTCAACAGATTAGACACAATTTGTAATTAGGAAGAAAATGAGTTAAGCCTGATAGTCATGTCACTGAACCCACAGGGCAATAAAAACACTTCCCATTAACATACACTAACATATCCCATTAACATACATCACCCGTTGCCAAGGAGACAGAGGAATGCCATCTGTGTGTATGTTAATGGAGGAGAAAGGTCTGTTTAACATGTTGTAAGAACTGTCATTTCTGTTTTAACCACGTTATATCATTGTGTTTAATCATTTTCTGTCATTTTAAGATACTTGGATAATCATGTTTCGTTGTTTAATATAATGTGATGACCTGGTGAATTATTTGATAAAGTTGAAGAATGATTTTGAAGATGTGGAAAGTCTACCTAGGCTTGTTTTAATGCTTCCTTTGCTATTTGTAACTTTGTAGCTTGTTGTTGTCTTGCAACTAAATGCAAAGATTACTTTCGGCCGGTAGATAATTATTTCTGAGAATCTAGTGCAGCTGGACACTTCTGAGAATCTGCTAGAAGGTTTGTTATTAGTGAAATCCACTAGTAGGTTCAAAGACTGTTACATAGATCGCAAAGAAAAATGCTCAAGTTTCAGTAAAGTTTGTTTGGATTGCATCAGCAAAGTATAGATTAATACGCACACCAATATAGACAACCTGGGCGAAACATCATCCCGATGTTCTGCCATACAGTCTGACCACGCAGACCGCATCAGTCCAGGAGAGAGAGAGAGAGAGAGAACTGAGGGACTCAAACAACAAGAGTGTGTTCAGTGTGTGTGTTCAGTGTGTGTTCAGTGTGTGTGTTAAGTGTGTGTGTTCAGTGTGTGTGTTCAGTGTGTGTGTTAAGTGTGTGTGTTCAGTGTGTGTGTTCAGTGTGTGTTCAGTGTGTGTGTTAAGTGTGTGTGTTCAGTGTGTGTGTTCAGTGTGTGTGTTCAGTGTGTGTTAAGTGTGTGTGTTCAGTGTGTGTGTTCAGTGATGACGTGAATCTGTTTGGTAGAAAGGTCCGACAATCATATAAGATATCAGTCCTTCCTAAGATCACTGTGACACTGTGGTCATCTGTTATCCATGTTATTGTTCATTTGTTTTATTTAATTTATTAAATGTATTTAATTAGTTGTTAGAATAGCAATTATTCACTCACTGTAGTAGTTAAATAAACATTTTAGTGATAAAAAAAAATGTGTCTCCTCGCGGTTTGTGTAACAGTCACTACTGTTGAGTCAGGAATTCAAACTTCAGACTGAGACTTCATTCATTTTTATAGTGGTTGTCATTCCCTTGTTTCAAGGAGGTAATCTGATATAACATTAGAAGTACAAACTCAGCAAATATACTGATAATTTGAGATAACCTCCATTAAGAGTTTATAAACTCCATTAACCTTACATCATACTGCTACACTGCAGAGCGCTCATGTACCAGAGATGTGCTTTGAAGAGACACGGTAAGGAGAGGGATTAAAGGGATATGTTTTACCTCAAGATAAGAACATATAATAGTGAGCAAAAGGAGGACGATATGTAAGAGATGATTCGCAGGGCCGGGAGCTATGGTGTGACTTAGCTGGTTGATAAGTGCGCTGAAGACAGATAGTGGCCTTTTGAATACCTCAAGATTCTGTCATGCATCCCTGCGCTGAGGAGAGCTGAACTTCTTTGCCAACGATTCCCAAGACAAAACGATATGTCAGAACTCTGGCCTCGCGTGTTTCATCACAGAAAGGTCACACATATTACTGTATGGAAGGCCTGATGAGATTCCAAACAGAGAGACCGCGGTGAGGAGTCAGGAGCTGCAATTTAACAGTCTTAACGTGGTTTAGTTTATTACAGACGACCACTCGGTTTCAAACTCTGAGCCCTGATCTTCTGGCCAGACATAGTGTTATAGTGTTATCCTCCCTCGTCCTCCACGGTGTATGAATGTGTAACTTCTCCATCTGGTGACCTTGGACCTGCCTTCCAACTCAGTCACAGATGATACAGCAAAGTTCTTACATTTAGCAATTGAGCAGCGAGGTCTCTCATGCTGCAATGCGGACGTTGTCGTTTTTCCATTCACAATATATTATGTATGAAAAACGTATTATTATTATTATTATTATGTTACTAGTCATTGTGAGAAAATAGTCAAACTGTGCTGTCAATGTATAGATGGAGCATTCAGTGTGGGCGGCCGAAGACTCTCACAGTCCTTGACTTAATCATTGTGAGGTGATTTCACATCGCCCGTCTCTTCACAGCGCTATAATTCTGCACCTAAAGATCTTTTGTTAAATAGTCAAATGAGATTAGGATAGAAAATCAGATAGCGATGATACAATAGAGCCTAATTACCAGGTTATTGTCCTTGTGGAGTTATACATTTGAATGATATAGCCATTTTTATTTTAGGCATTCAGCTGACACTATTATCCAGAGCAACTCAAGATGCATTAAACGTTCAGAGTATGGAGATAATATTGCTGGAATGTGTTTGATAGAGCCGAAGCCAGTGTACATATACAATACCTTCTCCAAGGATCATCACTATGTTGTGGTGGAGAATCTTAAGATCCTGACAGCAATGTTGTCCGGAGCTGAACACCCGGTAGGGTCACCCATGACAGGATGGACGGAGGGGAGGTTCCAGACAAAGAGCACCTTCTACAGCTGTTCAGACAAAACACTATCAAGCATCCTCAAGGAAGATAAAATAGTTCTCCTAGAGGACTTCGATGCTAGGATCGGTTGAGACCACAACCTTTGGAAAGGCATCATAGGGAAGGAAGCCATTGACACCATCAACGAAATGTGCTGAACATGACATCACTAACACTCTCTTCTGCCAGAAGAATAAACTGAAGGCATCCTGGAGGCACCCTGGTCCAGGCAGTGGCATCTCATTGATTATGTCATTGTCCAAGCCAGGGACTGCCGTGACGTGATTAATGCTGACGACTGCTGGACAGACCATCGCCTTATCCACACAAAAAAACCAGACAGAAACAGCAGCGATCCTAAAGGGAGGCGGACCAGAGCTCCTGCACCACATTCATTCCTTGCTTCTGAAGATCTGGGAGAAGGAAAAGCTTCCCTCAGAGCATAGGGATGCTTTGATAACAACCATCTTCAAAAAGGGAGACAAGGCAGTTTGTGGAATCTACAGGGGCATCTCCTTCCTGTCAACAACAGGCAAAGTACTCGCACGAGTCCTCGCCAGCTGACTTCTACCACGACCTTCTACCAGGTACCATGTCGGAGGAAGTACTTCCTGAATCACAGTGTGGCTTCCAGAGGTAGGGCTGATAAGACTCTCACAGCATGCCAGCTACAGGGGAAATGCAAATGAACAGAATCAGCCTCTGAACATGGCCTTCTTGGACCTGACAAAAGTCAACAGTAAACCGCCATGCCCTCCGTAAGATCCTTTCAAAATATGGCTGCCCTGGCAAGCATGTCTGAATACTGAAGCTTCTGCATGATGGCATGTCGGCCACAGTGCTCAGCAACAGCAGGTCTGAGTCACAGCCCTTCATTGTGGAGACGGGGGTTAAGCAGGGCTGCATCATTGCGTCCACCGCGTTTGCCGTTTTCATTGCTGCCATCCTCCACCTTATTGGACAAGACATGCCACAGGGAATCCAAATTTTGTACAGAACAGACAGCAGGCTCTTGAACCTTGACAGGTTCAAGGCCAAGAGCTAGTCCTCACCACCACTACCATGGAGCTGCAGTACGCAGATGACAATGCCGTTCAGCACTCCGCAGAAGACCTCCCTCGCCAAGGCATAGAGGCTCCTGGGCTCCTAGCCCTGAATATAAAGAAGATTAAAGTCTTACACCAACCTCCACAGGGAGGTTACACAAACCATCTACCCCTCCCACAATAAAAGTTGACAACACCGCCCTTGTCTCCTCTCCGCAAAAGCTGATATCGACTCAGAGATCAACCACTGCCTGAGATGTGCTAGTGGGGCATATGCAAGACTTCGAAAGAGCGTTTTCAAAGACCACAACCTGCAGATCCAAACAAAACTGTTGGTTTACAGTTGTCCTTCCCACACCACTGTACAGAGCTGAAACACGGACCACCTACAGTAGGCACCTGAACGCCCTGGAGCAACACCACCAAAGATCCTTAAGGAAGATTCTGAGGATCATCTGGGAGGACAGATGCACCAACATCAGCATTCTGGAAGAGGCCAAAACAAACAGCATCACCGCCACTATAATGCAACACCAACTCTGATGGACAGGTCATGTCATCCGGATGCCCAACTCATGTCTCCCCAAACAGATCCTGTACTCACAGTTGAAGGAAGGTCAACGAGCCCCCAGTGTGCAAAAGAAACACTACAAGGACAACACCAGAACTAAATCTGAAGAAAGCCAACATCACATCCAATAACTGGGAAGATTTTGCACTCGGCAAACACGCCTGGAGGAAGTCTGTTCACGAGGGAGCTGCACTACATGAACAGGATCTCTGCAGTACCACAGAGGCCAAGTATCAGCTGAGCAGGGAGAGACTGAACACCAGAAAGGTCCAACCATGAACTACCACCATCATTTACCCATTTGCTCACACTGCAGAACATGTGGGTCCCAGGTTGGCCTGTACACCCATTTGAAAACCCACCAGCAGACGACCCGACACAGAGGACATCATACTGGACTGGAGTGATCGCTGATGATCACAGATGGGATACAGTATATATTTATATCATTTTGGGGGCAAGTTAGATCACTTAATTGTAACACACAGTGTAATAAGTGTATTTGTTTCATCAATAGATGCACAGCGGGCCCTGGAGCAGAATGTCAGTGTCTTGCTCAAGGACACTACAACAAGGTTTGGCACACTGGCTGTCACGGGGATTCAACCTGCGACCGTTGAGTTACACAACACTCTCCTGCCGTACAGAAACCAACCGACGTTTTCTTCTTTTCACTGACATGAAGATGTACTCGATGGCCAGGATCATGAACACCGACCGGACAGTGACGGGTTATAAACATGTCACTGAATCAGCGATATTTAAACTCAGGAGCCTTCAGCAGAAGTGCCTTAAACTTCGAAGGTAATCAGCCCGGCACTGTAGTTTTTGATCACGAGAGACAATTGATCTTTGGTCTTCAAAGAATATTTATGCTGCAGGCTTCCCTAAGAAACGTTTCAAACAACCTGCCATAAATGTGATTGTGTTTTTAATGTGAGGAAAAATGGCAATAATGAACCACTGCCCTGAAAATATCTCTCGGGATTTTTTATTTTCTAAAGTATTTTCCAGTGAATAAAACCATTTGCATCACAAAGAGATCGTTTGCCCACGTAGCTTCTGCAGTGAGCTGCTTGGATGGAGGCTTGGCAACGCTCATAATCATTAAAGGCAGTAAAGGTTAAAGAAGATTTAGCTGTATTTTTACGGCAACAAGCCGTGATTCTGGAGTTCCACAATTCTACGTTTACATTCAAGCTGGTGAATGGAAAACGACGTCTCTTCTACACTCTCTATAATACAAGCGCAGGACTGCCTGAGGTAGTTACTCACAGTAATGAGCAGCGTAAATAAAAATGTAAATTGAGTTAATTCTGTCAATCATAGGCGACGCCTTCAAGAGGACTCGGTTGCGTCTGGACATTTCAAATCCACAGAGAAACAGGAATCACTTCTGGTATGAAATACACAACGCATACGGGATCTGATACAATATACTATATGTAACTATAATGCTTGCTATTATTATTATAATTATATACTATTATAATTATTTCCCTTGCTACTTTAAAATAACAAAATGATTATTGTAGCAACAGTAGAGATATATTCTGCACCAAAACAGAGAGATAGATTTAAAAAAAATAATAATCTTTGGCACTGTACTGCAATTACAGTGAAATGATAGACTGCAAAGTGAAGGCAGTCAGCTTTAATTTATTCTTAATTTAATTTTGTTATTTTTCTGCCTTTCTGCCGTTCGTAACCTCAGTCATTTTGTCATTTCACATCCAAAGAAATGAAAATACAGTCAAAACACAAAATAAATGTCTAAATACTTTGGAATAGCAGGATGGTGGTTTTAATGGGAATCACATCTATTAAACAATACAAATCATCAATCAATTCAACAGATTTCTGTAAAGTCATTTTAAAAGGCTCATGTCTTGTCTCTCAGCTGTTTCTTCCTCCTGTGTGACAAGGTCTTGTATCTCGTATTCCGTTATCTCGCTCCTAACCTATACCCCTGACTGATAAACTGTACCACAGCCAACTCTCAAAAGCTCAGATTAAAAAAGTTTCCACATGTCAAAGTGAAATCCAAGTCTGTAGCAACCTTTGCAGTTTTGGAAGACTGCATCCTCACCAGCAATGACTATTAAATGAGAGACGACATGGCTCCATCTGTCTCTCTGTCTCTCTCTCACTCTCCCTCCTTCTTAGTCACAGATACACACACACACACACACATACACAGAGGTACCTGTGTATAGGCCCACATATTTAAACATTCACCAGCACACATACTGCATAAAAACACAACGTCAACGAAAAGAGTGGATTGGTTCTCGGTTAAAGGTGCTATCTGGAATATGTTAAAATCAAATAAAAAATCTAATGACCACATTATGTGGTGAGATATAGTATAATGGTGATGGTCTGAAAGCTTCCTCTCTCTCTCTGTTTTGATTGTGCCTCACTGGCGCTGTTTCCCTCTACTTCCTGGTCTTTGTTTTGTTTTGATGGCCCAACAGCTCCTCCCCTCAGCCTGTCCATCAACACGTAGCTCCTCCCCTCAGCCTGTCCATCAACACGTAGCTCCTCCCCTCAGCCTGTCCATCAACACGTAGCCCCTCCCCTCAGCCTGCACAAGCCGGAAACACTGTGCTTATTGTTTTGGTTTGTTAGTGTAGTTCACATCACCAATGTTAGAGTGCCGATCTTACTGATAGCACCTTTAATGAATGACATATAACATGATAGTGTCCTTCTTAGACACGTTTAACCTGTTTAACTGAGTCTTCTAGAAGATAACGAGTACATACAAGTATTCTCTGCATTTCTATTCCCTCTGCAACCGTTCATGAATAGCTCAGATTGGTTTGTTAGTGTAGTGCACCTCGTTAACACTAGAGGTCAGTAATGTGTTGATCTTACAGATAGCACCTTTAACTATACTTTTCTGTCAGAATCTGATGAAAATTTGAGGGTAATTGAACATGTGTTACACAAACAGGCCTCAAAACCCAATTTACATCTACATCACTTTACACTTCTGATTGCACGTGTTGTGACTTGCAGCATTTTAAATTGCCATGCTAGGTATTTTTAACCGCTGTATCCTTACCAAAGGTGATGTTTTCTGTTTAAGTGGTAGCGCTGCCATTCCCAGGGAGAGGTGGAGAGGACAGGCTTCCAAGGAACTATACTTTGTCATGCAGCATGCGGCCTTGTTTGGGCCAGAGAGCTCAGCCCTGTCGTTCATCTGAAATATTATTATTCATCGGTCTGAGCCAAAATTGAGGTTGTGCCTTGTTTGGTTTAACCTAATTAATCAATCAAAGTGAACTAAGATTCTGAAGATATTACAGTAAAGTGTGGAATCAATTTGAATCAAGTGGTAATTTCACATTCACCTTCATTTGTCGCGGTGATGGTCAATTCCTGACGCCAGCCCTCCAGCCCCAACCCTACTTTGCATACCTGCGACAGTGACTAGACATGTAACGAGGCTGCGAGGCTGGGGGCAGGGGGCTGCCATGGTGATGGAGTGGAAGAATTCTATGTTTGCATTCAACATCTGTTGCAGTGGATGACAGGTAATGAAACCAGCCAGCGCTGCAACCGTAGACTCTCCTCTCTGTCGCCACCCTGCACTGAAGGACCAATACATAACATTCAATATGGGGTTTTCTGAAGACACCTTAAAGCATAAAACCATGTTGTTTGACATTATAAATATGTATAAGTTATATACGGTATGTCATTCAAAGGAATGTCAAGTGTTTTATTCACACAACAGGCTGTTTGACCTGACAGATGTGAGATATGATACTAAGATAGTATAAGATACTACTAGTGTTATAGAATAACAAAGGTGGTAAATGTTGTCCATGTTAGTACCAAAGGTGAAAGGTCATGGGACTCCAGAAACACCGTCCTCCACAACACATCATCAACTCAACCCTCTGAGGAATCATGATCATGAACGGTTGCAGAGAGAATAGAAATAAAGAGAATACTTGTATGTACTCAGTAGTTAGTTTCTAGTTAAACATGAGGGACACTATCATGTCATTCATTAAAGGTGCTATCAGTAAGATCGGTACTCTAGTGTCACTGATGTGAACTACACTAACAAACCAAATCAAGAAGCCCGGTGTTTCCGGCTTGTGCAGGCTGAGGGGAGGAGCTACGTGTTGATGGACAGGCTGAGGGGAGGAGCTACGTGTTGATGGACAGGCTGAGGGGAGGAGCTACGTGTTGATGGACAGGCTGAGGGGAGGAGCTACGTGTTGATGGACAGGCTGAGGGGAGGAGCTACGTGTTGATGGACAGGCTGAGAGGCCCTCAAAGCAAAACAAAGACCAGGAAGTAGAGAGAAACAACACCACAGAGGCACAATTAAAACAGAGAGAGGGGAAGCTTTCAGACCATCACCGTTATATTATATCTTATGATACAATGTGGTAATTTGACTTTTTATTTGATTTTAACATATTACAGATAGCATCTTTAAAATGCATAAACGTGTTTGATGTTCACAGAAGCCCACAGAAGGACATTACAAGTTCTTGTACAACACTGAGACATGTTTTAATTGTGACATATTGCTGCCCCCCCCCAACACACACACACACACACTGGTCAACGCATGCCGTTAAACCTTAATGGTAACTGTAAAACGAATGTGTCAGTGCTTCTAATGCAGCCTCTCGTTCACATTACATCCTCATCACAGAGACATTCATTACTGAGTATGGTGATCTGCATCGCGTCAGTAAACAACAGAGGCAACCATGTTCTTGTCTTAAGTTGATATCATTCATTCTTACTTCCACACAAACTGCTCAGAGGGCAAAACACTCCTCATCATGTAGCCCTGCAGACGACACTAACATTACTGCTGTCACCTTAGAGAACATTTGAACCGATAAAAAACGAATCTCTATATTTGAATCATGTCAGCTCGCAGCATGCAGAGGCCCTTTCTTCAGCGGTGTGTTAGAATCAGCCTGCATCCAACACAAAGACGTCTTGCCTCTCAGCTGTTGCTGCTAAATGTTTGTCAGGAGAGATAAAGTTTCATTATGCGATGAGGCTTTTTGTTTTGGAATGTAGCGTTTTATAAATCTGTCATAAACCGAGAGGCTCTGTGTAAACGTGGTTATCTCACACTCTCATCGGTCTTCTCAACAGCAGCGAGAGAGAGAGAGAGAGAGAGTAAACCTGACTGAGGCTGAAAGAGAGAGAGAGAGAGAGAGAGAGAGAGAGTAAACCTGACTGAGACTGAAAGAGAGAGAGAGAGAGAGAGTAAACCTGACTGAGGCTGAAAGAGAGAGAGAGAGAGTAAACCTGACTGAGACTGAAAGAGAGAGAGAGAGAGTAAACCTGACTGAGACTGAAAGAGAGAGAGAGAGAGTAAACCTGACTGAGGCTGAAAGAGAGAGAGAGAGAGTAAACCTGACTGAGGCTGAAAGAGA
>OMKK01086374.1:0-16292 GCA_900302305.1 Polymixia japonica
TATTTGTCCATCTGCCTGCCAAGCCAATGGAACATTCCCAAAATGTCTGCTGCGCAATCTATCTCAATTTTCCAAATCTATTAACTTTCTTTGTGCGGCCTGCCTCTCCTCGAGCCCGATCTTTAAAAACCGTGGTTGTTCAACAATTATGATAACTGCAACAGGGGGAATTAGAGGATCCACCCATTCATCTCTCTGCCCCTCCTCCGCACAGACATGACGCGACTAAATGAAAAATGGACACGCTTTAAGAAGTATTGATTCCAGCTTTAAACAAAGGTACACTCAATATTATTTAGCCCTAAATACATCTTTGTTATCTGTGCTGGGGTTGTAGTTACTGCTCTGTCCTCGTAATCGCCGACATAAAAATAATAGACCAATTCTCTCTGAATTGACCTAGACAGGCTTGTTTGGGGCCCTTGTTCTAGTGATGCATATCCAGGGTGTAAATAAATGTGCACGGCAGGGTTTTCTGTCTGATGGTGACCCTACTATCAGGGACAAAGCTATCTAACTTAATCCAAACACAACACAATACGAGAAAAAACAAAACATCGATGAGCAAATTGATAGAGCAGTGCATTTCATTTCCTTTGGAAATCAGACATTTTGAAATCACAATTTAGTTGATTTCTTTTGATGTCACTATGTGCATTGTTTTGGATGTGCTCTTTTGACCGATATCACAAGATATCTTTATATCTTTTCCTCCCTGTAGAGCATTATTGTTACTTAGCTTTTCATCGTCTAATTCTGCTTTTGCTTGTCATGTTAATTTATTTGTTTTCTTTTAAAGTGAAATATATGAAGCCACTTTATTTTTCTTTTATCTCGCCTGCACTATCTGAGTTATTTTATCTTTTATTCCTGCAGACTAGCCTGGTGTTGCCCCAGGGGTCTCATATAGTCATTAACGTGCGCGCACACACACACACACCTCATCATCACTATTTTCTAACAGAAAACAGTGATGCCTTTGGTTATACTGCCACCCAAACCTTTAATTTTGTCCATATCCAACATATCTTTGTGTTGCTATAAACCAAACCCAAAACAAATTGTGTGGCCATTCTTCTTCAATGAATCATCACTTAAAACAGTATGATCTATTTCACATGTTGATCAAAATGGCGGCAGGCTAAACTGTTAAAATCCTACTAAAAACTAAAGTAGAATGTTACTACTCAACAACTATAAGATGTAATGAAATCTCTTTGTGTGACACTGAAGGCCTCCTTATTTTTTAATACAAATTTAAAATCCTTTATACGAACCTTTAAAAAAATGTATAAATGGGCCAAATGGTAGATCATAACTAGGGGTCAACTCATTATTAGTCTGGCCGATTTTTCTGATTATCGGAATCATTTTGCCCGATATGCTTGCCGAAAAAAAAAGAGATCATTGAAACATTGAGAAATAGCTGATTTAACCCTTACATACTGTTCATATACCTTCACAGTATGTTACAGGTCAATTCTGACCCAGCCCAAGAATCCACTGAATCCACCACAGATCTATTTAGAATGTATAAATAGCCTATCTGACATCAATAAATGGGTGATTAATCCTTAATTTATGTTTCAGAGGAGGGAGAGTGTATGTTTTAGGTTTTACACCACTCGTTTATGGAGAAACAAAACATCTACTATCACACCTATTTTTACCTAAGACATGAAAACATAACAGCCATAATGATTTAAACATTTTATTGACACTGAAAATGGTAGGAATTGATGGGTTGTTTATTTTGAGGTTATTTTGTAACATTGCAGGCGCAGATCTCGCAACAGTGTCAAGGCACCCTATGACCTCTGTTCCTTATGTGCACCATATACAGTATGATCATGCCTATGCTGGTTTACTCTTTCACTGTTTTGAGATTCCCCCATGACACTTCAAAGACCAACAGGTGCCTGTCTCGGTGGGAACCTGGGCAAATGTAGTGGGAATGCAGGTCTCGTGAAAAGGTCAAGGTCTAACCCTAGAACTCTGTCATGTCCCATAAGAAATATACACAGACATGGCATGTTCAGTTTCACAGTTTCAAGATGCCATAAAACCACTACTTTCCTTGATTTGACCCACATGGTGGATCTAAAATCCATTTCAATAGATACATCTCAAATTTGACCCAGAACAGCCTCAGTGTACAAAGATTTGTAGCACCTGTACAAAAGTATACAATTTTTAAATATTTTCATTTTTGCACATTTTGGGTCACTTTAGGAAAAGTCATCAAATTCCAGGCTAAAAGAATGGCATTTAGGGTGTTTTTACTGCTGTCACATGTCAAAACGGGTCAAATTTGACCTGAACAGTACGTAAGAATTACTGTAAGTTGTGTAAAATAGACCAACCACACTTCTGCGCATTTTTTACTGTGTATTTTATATTTACACATTTGGAACCAAATGTATGTTGGGTTTTTTGTTGATCACTGGCAGCAATTTTATGTTGCTAATAAAGCTTTTACTGCAGCAATTCTGTCACTTACTATTTTTTTCTACTGTACATTCTCTAAAGTAAATATGACTCATTCACATTTAGATAGTATGTTGCCAAAAATCTCAGGCTTGCCATGTTTTGGTAGAGTTAGTGTATGTAGAGAAAGTTGTTTTGCATTTTGAAATGTAGAGTTGGTATGTAATGAACAAAATGTGGTTTTGAGCAGAAAATTAACTATTTGGCTAATTGTGTGATGTAGGTGTGTTGCTGTGTTAAGTATAGGTAAACGTTTATTAGCAATTGTAAAAAACTGTAAAATAGCCAAAAGGTATCTCCTCCCCTCTTCACACGTTTACATTCTATCATGTTTTATTAAATGTACTTTGTTGTGCAATACTGAGGTCCCTATGTTGTTATACTATTGTTTTGACCAAATCCAATGAGTCTTTTGAGACAATTTAAGTGTGGTTTTGGTTGGAATGTACCTCAAGTTAACTACAACCTCTCTCTCATTATTCAACTAGTTCCTCTATTTTCTGTGTATTTCTTTGCAAGGCCTCTTATATTTTTAAAATTCTGGGCAGGATAAGAAAGTTTAGTGATACGGCTACTGCTATCAGTCATTCCGATCCCTGTTTGTCTGATAGAATTGCTTTTCTGTTAAGACATCTGGTCAGATGAGTCTTCAGATGTTCGCTGCGTTTGAAGTGGCCGTCGCAGTAAAGGCATGGGTAAGGCCTCTCCCCCGAATGGATTTTCTTGTGAATTTTGAGCTGGGACTTCTGGCGAAAGGTTTTCGCGCACACGTCGCAATCGTACGGACGTGCGTCGGAGTGGATTGCGCTGTGCGCCATCAGCGACCCTTTACAGATGAAGGCCCGGTTACAAACGACGCACACGTAGGGCTTTTCCCCCGTGTGTCTCCTCTTGTGCTTTGTGAGGTCCCCCGACTGAGTGAAGCTCGCCTCGCACTGGTCGCATTTGTACGGCCGTTCGCCGGTGTGTGTGCGCCTGTGGTTATACAAGTGGCCCTTACGTTTGAAACTCTTGTCGCACAACGTGCAGTGGTAGGGCCTCTCGCCTGTGTGTTTGCGCATGTGTATCTTCAGTACCTGCAAGCTGGACACCTTCAGTCCGCAGTCCCCGCACTGGTGCCTCTTATTGTGGATCCTCATGTGATGTTTCATGTTCTCCTTGCTGGCGAAGCTTTTGCCACAGTCGGAACAATCGAAAGATTCCCCCGTTGGGAAATGGGTCTGCTTATGTCTTTCTATCGACTGCTTGTAGGCGAACGCCTTCCCGCATTCGGAGCAAGAGTAAGGTTTCTCACCCGTGTGCATGATCGTGTGTTTACGCAGAAGGCTCGCCTCCGAGAACCTTTTCTTGCACACCTCGCACTCATACGGCTGGACCCCAGTGTGTATATTCATGTGTTTGCGGAGTGAACTGGCATCGGTGAAGGCCTTGCCACACTCCTGACAGGCGTGGGGCTTCTCGCCGGTGTGTATAAGCATGTGCATACGCAGACTTCGGGGGTTTTTCAGGGTCTTTCCGCACTCGTCACATTTCACGCCTATGACGAGGGAGACGGGCTTCGTGTATTCAGGATGAGCGAACCTGGTTTTGGTTTTCCTGCCGACGCACTGGTGAGTCCCCTGCCCCCACGACTGCCTGAAACTCCTCCGGCAGTCCGAGCATCGGAGGTGTCCCTTGAACATGTGGACAGACATTTTGTGCCAACTCTGGCAGTGATTCCTCAGGTTCCTCAGGTAATCGAAGCTCCGCGCGCAGACTGGACACGTGTAGAGTTTCCTGGGAGGGGCGGCGGGATGGGCCTGGTTTTTGTGGACCGTTAGTTGTATGGAAGTCTGGAAGGCATGAATACAGTGTGGACAGCTGTAGACTGCGGGGTCCTTTAGGGACTGGCGCCTGGCGGACTGTCGTCTCACTGCGTTATTGTACTCTTCTCTGTGATGATACTTGACGTGCTGCTGCAGGAAGGTAGGATCAGTGAAGGAGTTGGTGCAGTACGGACAAGGGTGGAACTCAGGAGTCTCTTGCACAGACGAAGCTACAGAGGGCAAGAGGGGACAAAGAGAAAGACTAAAGATCTGTCAACGTATGTGCTCATTCCTATATGCTCATGAACTGCTATACTAAGACGACAGAATAGAATAGAATCGAATAGAACTTCATCATCTAATCTAATTCGGAAAATCCTCTTTGGCATCACCTCATGCACAGGGTAAGTTGGCAGGGTAAGGTACGGGTTTAGCAGCAGACGATGTGACGGTCAAAGGCAATGAACTCTATACTATAAGAATGCTCTGACTGATTAGCTGTAGACTGGTCTCAGCAGGAATTAAATCATAAAAGTGGATGCTTATCGGCCAACCGGTGATGAGCCCACTCAGTCCAATCTGATTGTTTTTATAATAGTGGAGTGGGCAGACAACTCAGCTGTAGTATTTTAACTGTTTTATTCAGATGGCAGAAAGGTAGCGAGGTAGACAGAGTAGGAGAGAGAGAGGGACAAAGCTCTGGCGGGATTCGATCCCAGGCCCATGGGGGACTTAAATGGCTTGGACACTCTGGACAGCCATCTGATTTTTTTTTTAAGTCTAAAGCGCAAGTGGTTTGCATTCGTTAGCCATAAAGCAGACTATTACAGTGCATTTCAATTTATTTTAACGGAAAAACATGTTCACTACTGTATAATGCGGCTCTCTTCAGTTCAAAGTAGCTATGTATTTAGTTTTGTTTTTGTTTTGTTTTTTTGTTTGGACGTGAAGTGAAGTAACCAATTGAAAATTCAGACAAATACTGTATAATTAAAAAACAGGTATAGGATGGACCAGAAGCAAAGAATAATGATAACAAAACTGAGTGGTAAAAGCTAAAAAAAAGCCTCCCAAGTGGAGCTTCTCAAGGTGTTCTGGGGAGGATTAGCAAAAGATTAGCAGTGTGGTGCCTTACTTTGATTGTTTTCCGCTGCCTCTGTTTCTGGGGTCTCCTCATGGTGTCCATTTAAGCATGGCTCACTTTCTCTCCTAATGAATGCCTCCAGGCCCTCAAATTCCCTGTTCTCGGTCTTTGTTTCATGGCAGATTTCAAGGAAAACAGGGTCCGTTGGCTCCTCCTTAATTTGCTTGGAGTCTATATAATTACTGTCCATGTTCTCCTGATTGTTGTCTCTGCGTTGTAGATTACTCTTTTTAGGGCGTCCAGGTCCCCTTTTTGCAGACTTGACAAAAGTGTTGAGTGCAGGGATCTCCTCCTCAGTTGGTAAAGATTTTTTTTTGGTGGATCTTTTAGAAGATTTGATCATGTTGAACAGGGGGTGTTCCTCTTTGGCTTGTAGAGTTTTCTTTTTAGGGCGCCCTGGTCTCTTTTTGGTAACTTCAGTTGGGGGATACTTGTTCACAGTTTGTAGAGTATGCTTTTTGGGCCAACAAGGCCCTCTTTCAGTGTATACCATTTTGTTGACCAGGGATAATTGCTCCTCCTCTGCTTGTAGGCCTACTGTTGCAGTCTTTTTTGGCCGTCCTGGTCCCCTCTTCACCATAGAGACGGGAGAGATTTTCTCCTTTGCTTCTTCAATCTTTTTTGGCCGTCCTGGTCCCCTCTTCACCATAGAGACGGGGGAGGTTTTCTCCTTTGCCTCTTCAATCTTTTTAGGACGTCCAGGCCCCCTCTTAGTGGGCGGTGCCATCTTTTTTTGTCTTCCTCTTCAGTTTGTATACAATGCTATAAAAACAAAAGATTTGGTGAGTGTCGATACTGCCGAAACCCCTTGTTACTAGTCAGGTCAGTCAGGATAAAACAGTTATTTGCAACAATTTGTCCTGGTGAGCAGCCTAACCCACACCGTGCACATCTGATTAGACTCATCTATTTGATGTGAATGTATCTATAAGTCTATACCATTGTCATCTAAACACAAAATGCCACATAACAAGACAGAACTGGTTTGACTAAAGTTGAAATACATTGAAAACACACTCAGCTTAGCTGTTAGCTACGTTAGCTCTAGCTTGTGTGTGTGTGTGGTCTTAGTGGGAACATTAGCCTGCTAAACGCGACGTCGCTCGGGTCAATGTAAGAGATAATACGGTCTAGTCCAGCGGTCTTCAACCAGGAGTCTGCAGGGTTTCACCACAACACAACACAACACAACACAACACAACACCAGGCGACTTCCATCGTTAGTTAGCATCTCTCTTGTTCAGAGATGTGCTAATCGGTGAAACCACCTGGTCTAGTCTGTGGTTGTTTTGAAACCGTCCTCTGCTCCTCTGAAGACCCCTGGTTTGTTTGTCTGCCATATTTTGTTATGAAGCAGCCGGTCCCATGCGGATTCATTTAAAAAAAACACGGGCTACGACTGATGGAATCGTGCGTTACTTACCGAGTTTGTGTGGCGACCAGGACAAGAAATCAATCAATAAATCAATTAATAAATCGATCGGTGCTGCAGCGGAGCGACGTTCCACGTGGTCAGCCCGCTCACAGGAGAGGAAAAGGAGAAGTTTTGGTTCCTCCCTCTTCTTCCTCCTCTCCCTCTTCTCCCCCCGGGCGCAAGTTTCCACGTTTGGGACAATTGTGAAAAGGGGAATCCGTCCGGCAGGGATACAACCTCTTATCTCAACAAAGTGGATATTAATAAGTTTAGCGAATAATGATAATCTTTAGCCTAGGTGATGTAACGATCATACCCAAATGTAAATACTTATTAAAGGCCAGGGGTTGGAATAAGTTTAATCAATTAAATGACACCTTAGAGTTGGCAGAACAAAACACCGAATTCAATGCCTCAGTGGTTTACAAAGAAAAACTTGGATGTCTTATTTCTGAACAAGTAAACTAGTCACACAACTTTAGATTTGTTGCAAATTGAAATTCTAAGCATCCCTACTATGGCTCATACTAACCCTTATTATTGTTACAAGCAGATATTTCATTGACATAACACAACACCAAGGCATTTGTACTATAAAGCAAATAAATTTAAAACAATGATTTTGATAATCACACTTCTCCCAGGAATTTAATACACGATAACATAAAACATTGTGTTGTGTTCATGCATTACTTAAATAATTTATTTCATAAGATAGAACATACCAGCTCTGTAAGCCACCCATTTAAAATGTGGCTTAGGGCAACTCAGCACTAGCCTAGACAGAAATCATCAAGCCAAGTGATACAACACTAAAATATCCCATGCATAAAGACAATTGATATCTTCAATTCGGTTTTCAAAATCAATTAAAGCAGTTATTTCAGAAAATTACAGCCAGCTCATATCACTAATTCATTATTTACAGCCATAAGTTTTTTGTTGATTTACACACATTCAATCAGTTAAAAAAAACGTAACAGTTTGAAATGACACACCTACTGCGCACAGCTTTAAACCCATCATATCTAGCTTATTACAGGCCTTCCAGAAGGCTCACTGACATTTTGCCACGTGGCCTGAAAGGTGGTGCGAGCGAGCAAACCTGCGAAGGCATTTCGGGCAGGAGTACGGCTTCTCCCCCGTGTGGGTTAGCATGTGGGTCTTTAAGTGTCCCGACAAACGAAAGCCCTTCCCGCATTCCTGACACGTGTAGGGACGGAGGTTCGTGTGGCTCCTCATGTGCTTGCCCAGATCTCCGGAGGACGTGTAACGCCGATGGCAGTCTGAGCACTCGAAGGGCTTTTCCCCGGAGTGTGTCCTCTTGTGCTTCACCAGGTCACCGGACTGAGTGAAGCACTTGTTACATTCAGTACATTTGTAGGGCCTCTCGCCGGTGTGGGTGCGTTGATGGTTCCTCAGATGTGCGAGGCGGATGAATCTATTGCCGCAAACCGTGCAGTGGTAAGGCCTCTCCCCGGTATGTGTCCGCAAGTGTATTTTTAAAGCCCCGAGATCGCCAATTTTCAGGCCGCAGTCCCCGCACTGGTGGACTTTTTCATTCGTGTGAAGTTTGGTGTGAACCCTCAGGTTTCTCCTGGTGTTGAAGTTCTTACCGCACACGGTGCAGTGAAACGGTTTCTCGCTGGAGTGGGATCGGAGGTGGATATCCAGGCTAGACTTGAATCCAAATTGCTTTCCGCACTGGGAGCATGAATACTCTTTCTTGCCGGAGTGAGTGGTTAAGTGGCACTTGAGGTGATGTGACCGTAAAAAGGCCTTCCCGCACACCTGACATTTATAGTGCTTCTCCCCCGTGTGGATCTTCATGTGTTGGCGCCAGCCGCTGCGCTCCGAGAATCTCTTGCCGCACTCCTTGCAGACAAAGGGCCTTTCTCCCGTGTGGATGCGCATGTGATCCTCTAAGCTCTGAGGCGTGCATACTTTCTTGCCACATTCCGAACACTGCACGCACGTGTCGAGGCAGATGGGCCTGTCTTGAGGCTTCGCGTCTTCGGGTTCGTGACACACGTGAGGCCCTTGACCCCAGGTCATTTTAAAACTCTTCCCGCAGTCGGCGCAACTGAGGTGCCCGCCTCTGGTGACCACCGACATGTTGTGCCAGCGCTGGCAGTGGTTCTTCAGGTTCTTCAGGTACTGGAAACTGCGGGCGCAGGTCGGGCAGGGGTGGAGTCTCCTGGGAGGGGCGGACGGGTGGACTTCACGTATGTGCGCTCGGAGGTGTACTTTGGAGTTAAAAGTGCTGCTGCAGGCGGTACAGGCGTGTTTGGGGGCGAGGCTGGCTTTGCCGTTGGAGAAGCATTTTTTCAGCGAGGCAAGATACTGTTTCTGGTGGACCCATTTGACATGCTTCTCCAAGAAATCCCAGTTGGTGAAGGAGACAGTGCAGTGTGGACAAGGGAAGAACTGAGATGAAGACTCTGAGAAGGGGAGATGATCAGAAGGAAGTACAGAGAAACAACAAAGAGCAATAGAAATGGAAAAAGATTAAAATTATGAACAATTTTGAGACTATGCATATGATCTTCAATATACTGGTTGTAAAAAATAGAGGCTTTGTAGAAACATTGAATTTCTTTACGAAATGACCCATGATATGAATTGGTATCTAGAATAGATGAGAAAATAATCAAATTTATAAGCTGCAAAATTCAAGAATATGCATTTTAGAATTTGTTTAGACCACTGCATGAACTGCATCTACCTTTACAGTCTTCTTCTCCTTCAGCATCACCATCTTCCTGGACGTTGTCTGCATCCTTCCCTTCCTCCTGAGTATCTTCATTGTCTCTCTCCTCCTTAACACATGACTCTGGTTCCGTCTTGACCACCGCCTCATTTACTGGTAGAGGCTCAGAATCAAGTTCATCCTTAATGTTGACATTTCCTTGTTCAACATCTGACTTGGATGTGATAGTTCCAGAGTTAGTGTTAGAGTCTAAATGGCTTGATGTGCTACCATTGTGTTCCTCACTGATGTCATGCAAATCAGGTTCCTGCTTGATTTGAATATTAAGATCAAATCCATTTGTGTGACCCTGATTGATGACTTCATCTTTATTTATATCCAACTGCAATTCAGATTCTGTTTTAATTATGACCGGGCCACCGTTTTTTTTAGCTCTCTTGGTTTTGTTGAGCAGAAATGTCCTTTTAGCAGACTTGATCTTCATGTTGTCACCATTGGACTTTCTTCTCTTCTATTCTGTGAATCAGGGCAACACAGGCGAATGCAAAGTTGACAGGATAAAATTATCTACACGCAGTGTACATTTTCCACTCAGAAAAGTAAACTGGTTAACCAGCTAACAGCTAGCAGCTTAGCTAAAGACAGTAATGCCGAGTTAAACATTAGCTAACGCTAACCTTAGCCCACTGGCAGCATTGCTGTCTCTGTGGATTCTTTGCCGCAGTTTTCTTGCAAGCAGCGGCTACTAACACTCATCCTGTTACTGCCAGATGCCTTGCCAGCGCTCACAGAACAAGGGCCTACATTTGTATTTGTTGCGATTATATGATTAAAGTTGCTTGATCGAAACTAGCTGGCTAAAAGAGTCCTTTGACAATAACACCGGAAGAGCAACGCACTTCCGGTTCTCCTGGCCAATCAGCTAATCAGTTCATTAGGATACTGCGAAAACAATTAAAATGAATTAATCAATCTACCGATCGGCGATTCTACATTTTCGCAGTTTGTTATAAACACTTGAAATCCCACATTTTGGATCTTGGAGATATTTATATATGCAAAAACAAGCATCAGAACTAGTTGTCTGACGGGCGTCAGCGTTAGCGAGTACTCGTTTACAAGTTATTGCCATGATCAGCAGCGTATTGTTCATTTAACGTAAGTGCAGCCACATAACATATTACTCCGAAAGCACACAAGAAATATCCTCTTTCACACAGACTTTATTGTCGCCAACTCATCACCAGGACAGAGAAACTTTAGGCATACGCAATCTTCTGTACAACACTGTTCCCTTCTTTGAAAAACAAAAACAAACGGCAACATAAAATTATGTACAAAAATAAGACAGCATGTTAAAAAAAAAATCAAACAAAAATACAAGACAAAACAGTATTAATGCTTGTTTGTGGAGGGCTGCTATAAATAGTGACAGTTACAGTATCCATTAGAGCTTAATTTGCTTGACAACTAAGCAGTGAATATTCAGTTCCAAGAAAACATTTGTCATGGTTTTTGTCTTTGATAAGGAGTCCAGTAGCATCATTGTGAGTGACATGACCTTCTATGCCATACAGCTACTGATGATATATGACATCCTCTCCTAGTGTTTCGTATGAATATCAGAGCCCATTGCCTCCATGCAGTGCAAAAAGAAAAACAAAGACAAAACAAATAATACTGACACCAAACACAACGAAAAAGTAACTCGGGCTCCTTAAAAATGAAAACGCTGATCAATTTTCCTAAAATGTCATTTTCTTTTATACATCTCTCACCAGGAGAACACAACTTTCAATTTTATCAGCTGTACCTTTCCAATATCGTTCTCATCTCGGCACAATAACAATTTCCATATTGTTTTTTGTCTCACTGACTTTTGTTACATGACCAATTGAACATTAATTTGAACCAAACTGGCGGATACAATCATTCAAGCAGGTAACTCGCCCAAAAAAAAAGGAAGTCCAACAAAAAAGCCAAACATCAACAAACATTTCATATCTAGAAAATGTAATTAAACGGATCAAAATTAGAGGACAGTCCTTCATTCCTTTGATGGCTTCCATGGAAAAATATTGAGCCTGTTATGTTATTAAAATCAAAATAGTGGCAGGAACTTAAGCCCAATATTGAAGACATTATCCTTCATTTGTTACCAAAACAAAATGTAAAATATGTTTTTCTTAAGTCCCCCCTAAGATGCACCATAAAATACAAAACGCGTGTTAAGTGTAAGCCTGTTGACCCACAGACAAGGCAAGCAGAAGTGAAGGCAGATGAGCAAAAAGACGTACAACATCAACCATGTAACAGGGCACATGAATGAATATGCAAAAATATACTCAGGGCTCTGAGTCAGTTTAACACAGACAAATAGCTTAGAAGCCTGCCATATATTAACTTAGAGTTATAACCGCTCATATCTACTATGATATAAAATCCATCCGACAAGCAAGACTTTTGTTTTTCCTTGACCGACGATCAAATCTTGCATATCAGTCTAAACCGATGTCAAAGTCTCTTGTTCTCAATGGCAATATGATTGTCACTTTTAAGGGTATAAAGCACATGTTGGTTCCAAAGTAAGCAGGCGTCCATCTCACCACCGACATTGGTCATTGCAAAAAAACAAACAAAAAACAAACAAACAAAAAACAAAAAAACAAAAACAACACAGTCCAGCTGAAGTCTTTCTGTGTGACTGGCTGTTGAGTGCGCTCATACCTCTTTTAGTGATCACAGACGGGATGCAACAGTGTTGAGCTGATACGTATAGCGGTTGTAGTGCATTCTAGAGACAGCTGGCTTGGTCATGTGAAGCATTGAAATATAGCAATACATAATACAATAAAAGACACTCAGTAATTCATTATACAGTGTATGTACAATTATGTTCATAATGCTGACCTTAACTGGCTCGTACATTACCTTTTTTTCATTTGGCCTTTTTCTTTGACTTGCAGCGATGCTTTCCCCCTATTCTTCTCTCTGAAACCTTTTAGACCTTTGTCATCTCCGTTCACCTTTTCTTCTTCTACTTGTCTTTCTTTTGTTCCCCTACATTGCCATAGTGGTGAGGTGTTGGTGACCTAGCAGCCCCTTGCGCCCTGCACCTGCCCCCGGGTGCCCCCCTCCGTTGCCGTGGCCGCAGTACTCCTGCAGGTTCTGGCGCAAGGTGACCAGTGCGGAGCCCAGGCAGGCCCGGTTCGGAGCCAGGATGCCTCCGGGCAGCTGGATGAGGACGGTGGCCACCCCGGCCATGCCGTCGTCCGTGGGCTCCAGGGTGATGGGCCCGACCTTGAAGGAGGAATAGGAGAAGCCCATGAGTTGCGAGAGGAAGGGGTCAGAGCGGCAGAAGTGCTGGTAACCGCTGTGTGTGGACGGGTGGTGATGGTGGGTGGCCGGAGTGCCAGCGGTGGTGCTGGGATAGTGGTGGGTGTTCAGGTAGTGCAGGGGCAGATGCTGTCCGCTGTTGCCCCCTCCCCCGAGGGTGAGATGGTGATGGTGGTGGGCCGTGGGTCCAGAGCCCGGGTCGTGCTTGTAGGAGACGGCTCCGGCCCTGCCCCTCTGGCCCACTACCACGCCCCCGTGCTTGCCTGTGCGGGCGTGGGCCAGCGACACGGTGCTGCCCCCTACCCCTCCCCCCGTCGACGGCAGGTAGATCAGCTGAGGCTCTTCGGGTTCCAGGTAGACGGTGAGCTTGGCGAAAGGCCGGGACGCCATTTTGGTCATCTCCTGGATGTGGCGTCGCTGCTCCCGGCGGAAGTCCAGGAACTGCTTGACCTTCCAGAGGAGGACACAGACCGAGAGGAAGAGGAAAAAGCAGGAGAAGAAAACGGAGAAGAAGACAAAGAGGTCGATGTGGGCCTGGTCCTGGCGCAGGAACAGCAGGCCCTGGGACTCGCCCAGCCTCTCCCCGGTGCCCACTCCTCTCAGGGCTATGTAGAAGCGGCTGGATTTCAGCGAGTGGACCTCGTGCGGGAAGGTGATGACCACGCGGTCCCGGACGCCGCGCACGATCAGCACCGTCTGAGGCTTCCACACCGTGATGTAGGAGATGAGCCCCTCGGCCCACTCCTCCCTAACCTCCCTCTCCCCCCCCGAGGGTTTGGCTTGGAGCTGCAAGGGGTTGCTGGAGAGCATGGGGCCCCCGAGACCGGACGAAGCGTTGGCAAACACCTTTATAGGGGAAGGAGGGGACTCCTTTTCTGCTCCGCTCGCCGCTCCCCGGGCCGCGGACTCTTCCTCGATCTTGATGGCGTGGACGCCCGTTTGGCGGTTCACTTCCACGATGAACGTGTCGTGCGAATTGGAGACGTACACCTCCACCTCTCCGAAGGTCACGTCGATGGTGACGCGGATGTCCACGTTGGTGAACTTGGGCTGGGCGGCGAAGAAGACGGTGCGCCCCTTGGGCAGGTTGCGGATGGTGGGGTCGTGGAAGCAGTTGGTCTGGGACGTGGGGTCGAAGCAGCACTCGCTGTCCACGTTGAACTGGCGGTAGCACTGGCGCCCGTTCACCGGCGTGCCGTTGAAGGAGTCTTTGCACTTGGCGCACTAAAGGGAATATAAAAAAAAATATACGATTTGATCATGTGATGCAAAAAACAACCATTTGTTCACCGTTTAAGGTTAGAGCGCTTTTTCGGCGTAAAGAACAATTTGAACTTCGTAATCAAAGAAGAAAGGAAAAAGATTGTAAGTACTCAAATTAACCACACTTAGGTTCACTTCATTTTCAGAATTTCTATTTTTAATTCTTACTTTAATCAGTTTAGAAAAAGGACATGCATATTTTTTTGGGCACCAGGCCAACGGACTTCTTCAACGTGCGGGCAAACGGTATTCTCAAATTTCTTTCACACCCGTTTGACGGAATAGATCAGATCCAGGAAGTGCATACCTGCTGTCTGTAGCAGTCCTTCCTGTCACTCTGCGGGGTACTGAGACAGGACGAGGTCTCTGTGTTGTTCTGGCAGGGGCAACCTGTGCCATCATGTTCGTTACAGGTATCTGCATGTCCATTACACTGACACCTGCAGGTCAAAGGGACAAAGAGCCATCATCTCTGGATTCTCTCTTATACTTCAACACTCCCAACGCTTGAATAAAACTCTGGCTGGTTTCACAGACTGGGACTAAATATGATACTTGACTAAAAAGGTAAGTTTAGGGAGCAGTAATACCACTTTTTTCACAATACAGAATTAGAAAAGTACTTATCTGTGTTAGAGGTGCACCTTGGTTTTAGAGTTTATTATCGGAAGAAGTTCTCCGATTGCAAGAACCTATTTGTGCCTGGTATTGTCCTGAAATCCAATACTACTGGTTGAACTGCATCCAGAGTTAACCCTTGTGCACCCCTCGGGCATTTTTGTACATTTTTCTCAAATTTCTTTTTTGATTTGGTGATCATTTGTGAACGTTTCTTTTTAGTCAAATTTTTGAAATCCAGTGTCTTTTACTGTTTATGTTCCTTTATACTCTAGTTATGCATTTTGCACCCTCTAGACACCTTCGTGGCCAAAAATGTACACGCACAAAACAACTGCTATTAAATCATAATACATCAATATTTTTTTCTGCTTTTTTTTCATAGATCTCTTAAACCACTTCAAACCTACACAAAACTACCAAACATTAAATCATTTTCAGCATTTTAACCCCTTAAATGTCAGTTTAATGATTTGAATGATTCATTTTTTATTACAAAAAAATAAAAAATATTAGGCGGATGGGGCTTCTACCAGATTCAACCGTTTTCCCATTGTAGGCCGATGCACGACATTCTTGTATTTTTGCCAGTCATATTATGGAGCCATGTGACCACCAGGGGGCCCCAAGAGTGATTTGTTTGTGTGTGTGTGAAATAATTTTTAAATCAACATTTGATTCATCAATGTGAACATTTATTGTGCAAACTTCAACAACAGAGAACACAACAGAATTTGAAACAGAAATATCCAGGCTTTAGGCATGTGATGTATGTGTGTGTGTTTGAGAGAAACAGATAAATGGATTGAGAGAGGGTGTGCGTGTGTGTGTGCGTGTGTGCGTGCGTGTTTAGTTTAGTTCATTCCCAGCAGCAGACCAGCAGGTCCTGCAGCATGTGACCTGGTGCTCTCTATAAATGCACCTGTTACACTTGGTGCAGGTGGTAGAAGACCTCTTTTTTAAGCCTGTGCACAACCAGCACACACCTCTCCTCCTGGTTGAGCTGGTGGCAGCAGTGGCAATGGTGGTGTTGGTGGTTTCTGCCAGGTCAGCACCAGTGGTCTGTAACTCCACCACCATGGCAGCAGCAGCTGCTGTACGCGGGAGGTGCTTTCTCCGCATGATCTCTGAGGACACCATGGAGTTCCCCAGCTCCTGTAAGAACAACCTCCATCTGTATTTTCTTTGCCAGTTCCAGGAGGGATCCACAGCATTGAAGGCGGAAATATCGATGCAATTGAAGAAGAGGACAAGAGGCCACCGAAGGGTCCGCCTCCTACAACTGTAGGTGCTGACCACCTACAAACGACCAAGAAAAAATTATATAAATAAATAAATGTCCTTCCTCATCATTCACAAGTATTTTATGTAATTAATTCTTTATATAAATGCAAGAAATAGAATAGGTCTAATGAATGATAAGTAATCATAATAAATACATATTTATCTCAAACAAACACGTGAAATCAGTAAGAATAAATAGACTAAGTCTGGAATCAATTCATATGGTAATAA
>OMKK01086375.1:0-14287 GCA_900302305.1 Polymixia japonica
AGATATTGATCAATGGCCATATTTGAAGGATATTAAACTCCATGAAATTGACTCTAATATTGACTTGCTCATTGGAACCAATGCATCTGAAGTGATGGAACCATGGGAGCTGGTTAATAGCCAGGGAGGCGGACCCTATGCAGTGAGAACCAAAGTGGGATGGGTTCTTAATGGTCCACTTTGAGGTGGAAGTGACAGCAGGAAACAGACTGGATGTTCTGCTGTAACCACCAATCGAATCTCCATTGCAAATATTGAGGAAATGCTGGTTAATCAATATAACCATGATTTCAGTGAGAGGTCATCAGAGGAACAGGCTGAAATGTCAAGAGAGGACATCAAGTTCATGAAGAGTGCTGACAGCTCAGCAGTGTTGAAAGATGGCCATTACACCCTTGACTTACCTTTCAGACATGAAGATTGCATCCTTCCAAACAATCGCTGTATTGCAGAACAGCGCCTGATGAGCTTGAAGAGGAAGTTTGGAAAAAATGATAAGTTTAAGGAGGAATATACATCTTTTCTCAGTGATGTAATTGACCAAGGCTATGCTGAGATTGTTCCAGCGTAAGAACTGAATCAGAGTGATGGGAAAATCTGGTATATTCCACACCACGGTGTATACCACCCCAGGAAAGGAAAGTTGAGAGTGGTGTTCTACTGTGGAGCAGTGTACAAGGGAACATCACTAAATTGTCAACTGTTACCAGGTCCCAATCTGACAAACTCCCTTATCGGTGTCCTTATCAGATTCCGACAGGAGCCGGTTGCAGTGATGGCTGATATTCTGGCGATCAGGTCAGAGTCTCGGCCAAAGATATCAACTTTCTCCGGTTTCTGTGGTGGCCTCAGGGGGACGCTAAGCAATCTCCAGTGGAATATCACATGACCGTTCACCTGTTTGGAGCGGTGTCGTCACCAAGCTGCGCCAATTATGCACTAAGGAAGGCCGCAGATGACAGCCAGTCTCATTTTTCTGCAGAAGTGGTCAGTACCATCAAGTGCAATTTCTATGTGGATGATTGCTTAATTATTCAACTTAACATATGGGGAAACAAAAAAGATAATTGCAGTGATAATAACAGCACACCCCCAACCCAGAGGTCTTTACAGAGCCTAATTGACACTAATTGATCCTAGTTATCAAATACACATCCACACAGCGCATACAGAAGGTATAAGGTGGCATCCTGTAGGTAATATTAACAGAGAAATGTCTTCATTCTCACAAGTTGGTCTAATACCCCTGCGGTACTTCCTACCTAATCTGGATGTTTCCTCTCCTCTCCTTGCTCATATTCGCTGAGGGTTTTGTGCTGAGGTGACGATCCCTAAGCTCTTAATTGCAGGCAGTGTGTGTATGCTTTATCCAATCCCAGCCCCTTTTTTTCTGAGTGCCTTGGGAGAGACAAAGGCTCCTTTTTGCTCCCTGCCCTGACTCTCAGAGGTAGTGTAGGGGAGAAGAAAGGATTAAACGTCGTTAAGAGTAAAAAATATGAGAATATGAAAAAAAAATGAAGGAGATCCACTTTTTGTTTGCTAGAACAGGTGTGGTTCTGGATCTGCAATCCCTCTTGCAGTGACATGATGCACCCTGGGGAGTAGGTCTAAGTATCCTGCCAGAAATTACTTTCATTATCTCCTTTGAGTGAGTCACTTTTAGTCCAAAGTTTTTCCCAAGAATGACAACATTTAGAGTTATACTCAGTATATAGTCTAAATGGTAACCTTTTTATGTCATTAACAGTACCAGCTAGGATCCTTGTGTAAAGTAGCCCTTAAACACAATAGTGAGACATTTAAATGAATACTGCTGCTGCACACTTTGGTTGCCAGTTAATCTTTCATTCCATTAATAGCCTACAACTTCATAACGTTTATCTCAAATGGGCATCATCCAGCTGTGACACCAATACTAGTAGCCTATCTTTCCAGTGATTCCACAGAACAGTTGTGAAAAAATTAATTGTGGGCTTTGAGGAATATTCGAACCAGGTTGGCTCCTGTTCCAAATACATTAAAACGTTATGTTTTGTGACTCCAAGGCTTTACTACATGAATCGTAGTACTTGTAATACATGACTACTTAAATTGGCTATTGTAAAATAAATATTATGGCAAATAAATCTGGCATATTTAAAATTTGGATTTCAATAACAGAAATCATATAAAAGACATAAATTGAATCCATTAAAATAAATTATTTTCATTAAATGTGTTTTTATTAATAAATAATCATGAAAGCATAATGACATTTTGGTACTTGGTTGCACTCTGCCAACACTGTAAACAAAAAACAAATTGTTTTTGTGGCCAAATGTGACCAAATTTCTTTTCAAATCAATGGACATCAATAAACATTATGTTAAAGCAAACAACACTAGGAAAATACAATCAAATAAAAAAAAGAAATATGATCAAAGAAAGCAGGTGGCTGAAATTAGGTCTGCATCTAGAATGCATTGAAACATTAAACATACAAGAACCAATAGGTAACTATATAAAAGATCTTGCAATTATAGCGTCCCATTTGACACTACTTCCAGACAGAATGCGTTTTAGCTAACAGCCTGGTGACTATCAAATGAAATAAACAGCTGGCTTTTTTTGCTTCACTAGATCTAATTGGACGATCAGAGTTGTCCCAATCTCCTATTAAGAGTGAATATCTGCCATAACCGGTTTGTGGCTAACCAATCCATACAAAAGGTAAAACCATCTGTCTATCTGAATTGTGTTATCCTGGGGCAATAGGAGGGAGTTCCCTCACTCTGACAAGAGTCAAATTCCTACAGAACATCTACACATTCTATCAACACAGGCCATTGTATGTGTATTACTTTCAATGGTACATTGAAAATGTGTTGTCGACAACCAATATGAGAAGGGGAGAAGAGACTATGGAATTCCCTTTCTTAGCATATACTGTATCTTTGAACACTTTGTCAACTATATAGTGTTGACTACTCTCCTTGTCAAAACTGAACAAGTCGGCCACTGCGTCCAATGTAATATTGTTTTGGGTCAGGCTATGAATGGCAGACTATCAACACAATTCGATGTACTACTGCTAGGAGGAAGTTGTGGTTTACCAGGAAAGAGCACCCTAATGGTTACATCCTGCAAATCGTATGGACTCAGTAGTTATCAGAGGGGACATGCTGGAAGCCTTCACTCTCCCTCACTAGCGCCCTCTCCAGGATGACACGGCCCTCTTTATAGCGCTGGCTGTCCTCTGTAGCAAACTCGTAGATCCAGCCAAGCTTGCTGTTGCAGTTCTTGCAGCTGACATCTCGCACCATGTGTCTTCCAGTCAGCATGACTCTGTCTTGCAAATTGCTGTGCTGCAGATTTACCACCTGTTGGACAACAATAACACATTAATTGCTGCAAAACTTTATTGACTTTCTATGGGGAAAGGCAAGGTTCTACCTACCCTGACTAAAAAAATGAAATATAATAAAAATACAAGCGTTGACATGACCTGAAGCTGAAGTTGACCCTGAACATACTTTGTCTACATAGTTAGTGGCCATCTGCAGCAAACCACCAGCTCTGCACTGATCAGCTGCACCACACACTCTACTGCTCAATGGTATATTTTTAAAAATGTAAATTTATACTCTATATTTTTCTTTATTAAATTTGAGATGTTTCCATTTTGTGTCCTTATACCTTCACGCGTTATGTATTCATTGTCTCCATAAACCAACATATTACATTGAATTTCAATTTCATTGTGATGAAATTTAAATGTGAATGTGAATAAATAACATTTTATCAAATGCCTGTTTTTCAAGCCAATTTCCACCAGTGGACGTGTCCTATATATAGACAAAACATCAATAGAGGGATCTGTTCTAATGCTTTTACATAGTGTGCAAGAGCAACTTGCAAGTAAAAGGTAGCATCCTGGTTTGTTAATGAGGAACTGATTATCACTTGTGGAATATCACGCATGAAGTCAGTCAAAATCAGATATGAGATATCACTATATGTTTTAAGACCATGGACTTTAATTGAAACATCTACGACTCTTTGTGTTACCCTTAATTTTGAGATGCATGTAACTTTTCAATCGCAAATCAAACACCACCACTCATGCTTGGAGTCGATGTGTAGGACAGTGTTTTTTGTGGCCACCTTGTTGAAGAGGAAGGCTCGGCCTGTGGCCCCAGTAAAGCGTGTAGAAATCAGCTCAGAGCGGCTGGTCAGTGTCGTGTCACAGTTGGCACAGGAGAAGAGGCGGGTCCCACCGATGTGGTCCAGGAAGATCCGGCCCATGATTGACACCTTCAGGGTAGAGCGACCTTCAGCGAAGAGAGAAGACCTGTTAGGTTCAGTCTGACAGGGAGAAAAAAGGAAGTCTGTCAACCTCGCTGCTCCACCAAGGTGCCTTAAATCATAGAAATAACCGCACGTATAAGAGAATCCAGCAACACCTGGAGAACAAATAATGATCATTTAATGTTGAAAACCATCGCGTTTCGACTGGAAAAGCCTGGCTTTCCAGATTTAGCTGAAAACACACCCCGAATAATAATGTTCATGACAACGTGCAGGCAAAGGATCAGGGCCGTGAAAGCAAAGGCATTGTTTTCATTTTCACTTTGGTTTTACACAGAGCAACACAATCTATATCTTCTCTGTTATACAGGGGCTACACCTGCAAGAATAATTAGCTCAAAAAGATAACAAACCGAGCCTGATACCCCGACGATTATAACACATCTGATGTTGATAACAGTTGTTGGGGGCAGCAACTTTCTCACCGCGTTGATGTCAATCGTAGTTCAAGATACTTGTATTACGAGTAGCTATATTTTTCGTCGAACTGTCTATATTCCCGTATGACAATTTTTTGCCTCTTGCTGTTGTCACTTTGTAAAATGTCTTGACTGTGTTACATCAGTGGTTCAGCTTTGTGGTTCTCTACAGCTGATGAGACGACTATCAACATCCGGTGATGTAGGCCCCGCCCTCACCACTTTCATTAAGATACCACAGGGGGGCAGCAGAGCGCCCCGGTAGAAATTCATTAGGAGCTGAAGGGAACAATGGAAGGGAGGAGGTAAGAGAGCGCTGCAGGCTGACCTTTCCGAGGCAGCTGTGCACTACATTAGAAAATCTGTAGTTATCAGTTCTTGCAAAAATGGTGGTGGTCTTGACTTTTTGGATTTCTCCACCATCAATAACGTGTTTAAGATTAACTGGTTAAAGTTTTTGAATAATGACTCCTCCATGTGGAACTTCATTCCCAAATTTGTTTTTGATAAAATTGGAGGACTCCCTTTCCTATTGGTATGCAATTATAAGTTACCAGTTAAACTGTCAGATTTTCACAAATAGGCTTTATTATTTTTTCTAAAGAATTGGTTTGACAGAAACATATTTTTGGTGAGTCAACTGATTACCCCGGAAAGTCATCTTATGAACTACAAGGAATTAATTTCTCATTTCAATTTTCCTGTCACAGTTAAGGAATTCACTCTGGTAATGGGGGCTATTACTAATGGTTCTGTAATTTTCTGCAAGGGTTTTTCATATCAAACTGATGTTTCTTTGATTAATCCTGGTGACATGCCTTATGGGAAAATGTGTTTCTCACCATCCTGTAAGATTACTAACAAAGCTATTCACTCTGTTTGAGAGTGAGGTTGTCACAAAGCCTTTTACATATTGGAGTAACTTTACTAAGAATACTACTTGGATACAAGTTTGGTCATTGCCTCACAAATACTTTATTACTAATAAGATTAGAGAGGTTTCCTTTAAAATGATACACAAGTGTTACCCTGCAAAGCATTTTCTCAAGAAATGTAAGGTTGATCTAAACATAAATTGTTGTTTTTGCTCAGCTCATCCTGAAACTGTGCCCCATCTGCTCTGGCACTGTCAACAGTCTAAAAAAGTATGGAAAGATGTTTCCAAATGTATTATTGATATTTTATACAAAGATTTAGCATTTTATGGACATGTTATATTCAGATTCTTTGCCTATGACAGGAAATTTGAAGAAAAGGCATATATCATGAATCTGTTGATGATTCTAGTCTAATTCTATATACATAAGTATATGTTTACAAAACAAAGCCCCCTCTTTACTGTTTTTTTAGAGAGAGAAGATTTTGAACTGTACATAAAAGCTATTAAATCTTGTACCAATATAAAGGCCATAAAAACTGTAATGGCACGTGTATGTAAGAGCACAGTTTGTATTCCAATGAAGACGTGTGTCACTGTTTTTATACAGTGTTCTGAAGGAGCCGTTATCTTTGGACTGAGATTGACTGGTTAAGACAAGAGACGCTTGTCTATGAGTTGTGTGCTGACTGTATACGTGTCTTGATTCTTAAATAGTCTATACACCGACATATTGTGTCTTAAATGTTTCTTTCTTTCTTTTTTTTCCTTATAATTTATTTTACCTAACTCCTCTGGCATGTTTGAATGTTTGATTTTTGCAAATGTTTGACATATGCAATTTGTTAAATAAAAAAAACAAAAAAACAAAAACCTTGTGAGGCAGATGGATTTGTGAGATCACAAGTTCACCGTGAGAATTGCGATGGCGAGGATCCAGCTTGTCAGGCTTCAACTTAATGCGATTGTGGCCGAACCACAGCTGGTTCGGACCAATCAGTGTTCTATGAGGAACTGTGGTTTGGCCCGTGGTTTAGCCCGTGGTTTAGCCCGTGGTTTGGCCCGTGGTTTAGCCCGTGGTTTGGCCCGTGCTTTGGCCCGTGTTTAGCCCGTGCTTTGGCCCGTGGTTTAGCCCGTGGTTTGGCCCGTGGTTTAGCCCGTGGTTTAGCCCGTGGTTTGGCCCGTGGTTTAGCCCGTGGTTTGGCCCGTGGTTTAGCCCGTGGTTTGGCCCGTGGTTTGGCCCGTGGTTTGGCCCGTGGTTTGGCCCGTGGTTTGGCCCGTGGTTTAGCCTGTGGTTTGGCCCGTGGTTTGGCCTGTGGTTTGGCCCGTGATAGACAGATTGTTCATCCAATCACCTGCCAAGTATTTTTTGAAAGTGCCTGCCCTTTTCCAAACAGTTTCCAAGGATGACTTCTCAGATGGTTCTGTAGCTGCAAGCTACTGTTGGTACAAACAAAGGAAGTAATGCTTGGCAGAGATCCTGAAGATTCTCATAGTATTGCATATTTAGATTTAGACTGTAGGACAAACTGTTCAGTCCAGCTAAGCCCAATCAGAGATAAGCACAGCTGTAGAGAGAGTTTACACCATGCGTTGGCAAGGGGGGTCATGCCGATTGAGCCGTCCTTGAGAAAAGATAACAGACTATAAAGGCAATCCCTACCCTTATATCAGGATTGCAGGTAATAGTGATTATGATCACGGACAATTGTTTAATCTACCAAGGACAAATTTCACAATTGCACTGCATTCAAGATTCACATTCAACACTGAATGGTTCAAATTGTAACTTGACATATTTTCAGTAGAGATGAAAAATCTAAATTTAAGCAGTGTTGTGCATAGCCCAGTCTTGCAGTTTCAGTGTGTGTGTGTGTGTGTGTGCGTGTGTGCGTGTGCGTGCGTGTGCGTGTGCGTGTGTGTGCTTACCTTGTTAGCTTGGGGCTAACAGATAAGATGAGAGGCAATCTTTAATTATAACATGGGATATATTGCAGTGCAGTATTATGTTGATTATAATTAAGGATGCAAGGATAATAGACGTATATCAGGTTGGTTGTATCAACTTCCTTGTCCTCCCATCTGACCGTCCCTCACCTCTCTAATCAGAAGTGATAGATTAAATAGCAGGTAAATACTCAAGGCTTATAAAACTGCACCATCGCTGTTACGTGATGAAAAACGTATTTCAATAGTCATTTTAATCTGAAGACACTCCATAAAGAAATTAAATAAATCCATGGCCTACATATTCACCCAGTTTGGGAGAGTTATAAAAGATTGTTCTACCTTAGAACAGATACCCTTATGAAAAAGTCAAAAAAGTTCTTGAAGTCACCAACTTATTCCTAAAGCTGTTGTTTGGAATGAGAAACATTTTATTCCTAAAGTTGAATGAATATTTGTGGTGATGGCTTGGTACAGATACATTGATAAGTTACCAAGTAGTTGAGTAGGAGACTATAGCTTGCCATACCAGCAGCCAATAAGGTCAACTTCATGTTACCGAGAAAATCTTTTGTTAAGGGAGATACCATTAACTACTTGTGCTATCAACAAAGAGAACCATATATCCACTCAAGTACCCCCCTGGTTACACTCTATGTAGCTCTCCCCTGTTATGCCATGCATCTGTTAGTACAGGGAAATCACCGCTGCAGAAGCATTATGTAATCTTCTTGATTTGTGGTCTGTCAGTAGGCCTACACATCACAAAGTGGTGTAATTTGTGTGACCTTATATTTTTCTAGCACAGAGGTCAAGTTAACAAGGTCAAGGATTTGTGGATGGACGAGCACCTTTCCTTATTATTTCTCATCAATGTTTCTCCAGCAGATATTACCTGACGTCAGTGGAAAGGGATTGCTGTGCAAATATGCATCAAATCTCTGCTGCAAGTTCCAATTATTGATTTAATTCAGTTTACTTTAGTACAGACACAGATAACTGCCATATTGAAATGAGAAATTAATTTATTGTATATACAGTAGTTTGATTGTGTTGCTTAAGGAAATGTACCATTTGTTAAACCAACAGATAAAGAACATCAACAGATAAAGAACTTCAACAGATAAAGCCTCATCCCTTATCTGACACTAGAACAGATAAGAATTTACTCTCTCTAACTGACAAATGTTGTAATCTCGCAACTCTGGTCTTCTTGATAATGCCTGACCTCACAGTTCAATACAGCATATTATTCCTGAATTTCCCCAAGGGGATGAATAAAGTATCTATCTATCTATAGTATACCTTCATATTTTCTGCAGCCTATCTACGGCCTATCTATCAAATAATATTTGATAAACAACTTAGAGTTCGATAGTTTTTTGTAGTGTTTGATGTCTTTGTGGATTCTCTCAATTATTATTTTAACTGAGCCACAGATGAATGTCCATTTTTAACCAAGCTGACGATAAAGTTGAATCTTGAAAGTTGAATCTTCTATCCAAGATGAATGTTTTTTAGCTTACTATCACCCATTTATACAACAAGTGTCACTTTCAACATTAACCAATACGTGTCAGGGCTATGGCCTTTGAGCAGTGGGCCAGTCCCGCCCCCTGAGCATAGTTATGATGTACAGTATAAAGTTGACCTTGGCCAGGTATAACTGCTAATCACGGGGAAAGATAACTGTGCAGTCCAACAGAGAGGAAGAACGAACGCTACCATCTCAGACACAAGCAGGGAAAGGATGTTTTCACTGCCAGTTATAGTGACACTGCTGGGGCTCACTTGGACACCAGGTCTTTACTCTTTAAATATTTCAGTTTAAAAAGAAATTGTGGATCTTGTTTTAATTTGGTGAAGTTGATTTACAGTGTAGCACTCATAGTGAATTTGTCACTGATCATCATTCAAAGTACTTCAATGGTTTGTCAAATCAAATTTTCTGCAAATTACAATTGGAAATGTACAGATCTCATAAGTAGACGTATTTAATTCATTTTTCATCTCTGAATACTTCTTATTCCCTTATGGGTCCAAGGCCTTTAAATTATTATTAGCCTCTTGTTTATTTCAAAAGATATTTGTGGTGTTTTTCTGTCTGTTTCACTTATATGACAATGATTCCAGTTATATTTGTTAATATTAGGTTTAATGATAGATTCACCAATGTATTTGTAATTCACCATAATATATTAATTGTTTTCTGTACTCTTGTCTTATCTGTCCTTGGTTCCAGTGTCTGCACTGCCTTGTCCTGAGACATCCCCCTCTCGGCCCCCTCCTTCATCGGGTAAGTCACACAAGACACCGGGGGTTAGAGCCCGACTGATGACTCACAGGTCCGCTACCAATTCCAGTGTTTTGGGAAGAAAATTAAAAAAAATATTCAATAGAAACTGTTGACAGTCGTTTAGTTTTGTGCTATATTTGTTACTCAACACATATTTTATACTCCCTGTCAAGACCGAATTCTAGATCACAATTTAAATTAAGACGGCACTCTTAGGGGTTTTCCGTTTAAGAAGTCTCACGATATGATTGTCCCTCAGAATATAATCTGCTTGTTCTCGCTTGTCTTCTTGCCCCACAAATGCAAGAATATATTGTTTCAGATTTGCTGCAAATGAAATACAATTTCTTTGTTCTCAGTGTTGCTTCTCCATAGAAAATTTCATTCACTTTTTTAATTTTAGCATGTTTTTCTTTCTCAAAGTTAACAGTGTTCAGCCCTCAGATGTGGCTGTGATTTCTTCCATTGGACTTCATGCGCACAGGTGAGCGAACGACCACCGACTTTATTTCTATCATGATATTTCTATCATGACGTGGCCTGAATTGAACTGAAGACACATGAGCATTATTCAAACCTGTGACCCTCTGCTTCCCTGCAGCAGTGAGCTGTCCAACGTGGTATCGAGACTCCATGGTAAAGTTCCAACTTCATTCTATTATATATAGCATTTTACAAGCCTTTATTTCAAAAGACATGAAACGTTGCCATTTTTGACAGTTGCGTAAAGATGTCATGGACTGTTCAGTGGGGTCTTGTGCATTGGTGGAAGGTCTGACGGGTCGAAAAAGACTCTTGTCTGCTGGTCTGCATATGACATTACCATAAACTAACATGGAAAGAATCTGTATTTACAGATACAATAATTTACCTTAACGAAAAAGTAAAAAAAAAAAAGGTTTTAAAACTGTGCCTTAGCCTACAGTACAGGAGGGTTGAATCACTGGGTACCTGACCTGTCAGCACTGTGATTGGAAATACTAAAATATTGCATTCAAAAGTCGGTGCATGTTAACGCTATATTCCTTCAGCAATATCATGGATAAGCTTACAGTATATCCTAACTTTTACAAACCTTAATATTATAGCTGGGATGTAACAAAGTTATCCTGAGCAATGTAAACACCCAATCCTGTTTAAGTTTGCTACCCATTTAATGTCTTTTTCCATGGTAATATTCACAATATTTTGTTAATTGATGTATACAGGGATATTTGTAATTGGTATATCAATAAGCAACAAAACAAAAGGTTGATATTAGCGTCTGCTACACTACTGTGTGGTATCTTTACCACACTGATATCCAAGCCAACCTTGATAATTTGAAACAATGAATCCTAATATTATCTTAACATCCGTGGTCAATTACCTTTTTATCGGGCAGCGTTTAATAAGATAAAGAGTACTGCCGGTACATCATATACATACCAATATCATACGGATGGAAAGCACATGCACACATTGTATTGACTGATGGAGGTTAGTAAGGTATTAGCAACTTGCTGACCCTGGTATACTTTTAATCTTCATTCACTTCTTGTAGATATTACAATGCATGTATTACAGTGTGCGTTCAAAGTTCAATTTTATTTATATTTTGAGTCATTGGATTAATAATCTTTTTTTCAATCTCAAATTAATTAGCTGGGCTTTTGATGCAAAGACTAATTAATATAATTAATATAAGTTTGTAAAAGGCTTTTATGTGTTGCTAGTGTTAAAACAGACTATACGTGACTTTTTTGAGTTGTCCATGAAGGCTGCACAGATCTTATTTTCCATGTTCAAGTCCAACTTTTATAGAACATACGCATGTAAAAATACCGTAAAATATTTACGGGCGCCTAAACTCCGGATTTAGGTTTTAAACTTGTGTTCATTTCCCTCTGTCAGAGCTGATGACCCTGTTCAACCCTGCTGTGATCAGTCCCACCCTGGACAATATCAACCTGTACTCCCCTGAATTTGAACACAGGTAGAAATAACTACATCTACCGCACTTTCTAATAAATGAGAATATGTTTCCAAAAGATTTTGCCTATTGACAATTTTCCCCCGTGTTCTTCTGTATTTGTAGGAATCTAGTGGAGCAGGCAAAGGACATATCTCTCCACCTCCAAAACAATCAGGTACGATTGACGCATCCGTAAAAGTATCCCTTTAATCACAAGGCAAATTCTTAGTGAAGATGAAACAACTTCCCAGGTTTTGATCTGTTCCCGTTTCTCCTGCATTCACCTCTTCTCCTACAGGCCATTGATGTAGAGAGAGACTGGAAGCTGGTGCTTCTCTTTGTTCAAGTGGATCAACTCTGTGCCTGTGACGAACAGCAGGTAAGCAATAAACCTTCACAAGGTTTAATCTTACTGGGGTCAAGTCTTACTGAGGTCAAGTCTAGAGGCTCCATGTTTTCATTAGCTACTGGGCTGCTAGCTACTTTAGCTACCGAGCAGTTGAATAAACTTTGGAGAGGAGAATAAGAGTAGAATAAGCTTGAATTCATGTAAAACCGCCATTACAAGCAGCCAATGCACAAGGATTGCAAAGACAACAACAGAGAAAAACAACAACAAGAGTGTATCATGAAGGATCTTCTCCCCCACTAGTATTATTAAAAAAAATCTTTTGTTTTCATAACTCCTGTAAAAAGGTTGACTATGGATATTAATGAATTCATGAGCCTTTGTGTTTGTGTGCAGGTCAAGTCAGTCATCCAAGCAACAGTTCAGGAGGTGGACCGTGCTCTGCAGGTGTTGCACTCTCAGGTCTGTGTTATGATAATGTTAGGACGTTCTGTTTACTGTTCTTTGACTAATCTTGATAAATTCGCCACTCCGAGGCTCATGACTATATCCGATGTCTTTGTAGCTGAACCGGACCATTGTCAGTGTTGCAGTGTGGGACGGAGAGTATGACACTTACCAGAACAAGTGAGTCCATATTGCAGTATGACACCTTAAAACAGTGTAAGATGTATTTTGCGGCTATGAAACATTAGTTTATACAGTATATGTAAAGTTTGTAAAGACTGAAGTAAGACAGATTTGTATTTTGATTTACGATGCATTAATAAAGTGCATCTCTTCAAGAATAGACCTATAGGTTATTATACCCATAATTTAGATGGTCAGGTTTTTTCTTTATGATCAAATCAAATCATTGTCTGTGGTACCTTGACCCAGATTACTCAAACTAAGTTATTTAAATTAAAGCCTTTACGGTGTATACTGGTGATGTTGTACGTTTCACTCTATTGACATGCATTACACGAAGCCCCTACTCTTGCTCCAATCTTTCTTTCTCTATTCTTCCTCTCTTTCCCCTCACATCAAGGGACAAATGCCATAAATTAATCTGTCTCTCTAAATATTCTGACTATTTTAACAAGATACATGTTCCTGGGTTGTATTGACAGGATATGTCCATGTATGGAAACCAGTCGTGAGGGAGAAGTCAGACTTCTGAGGGCCACGTTCACTCAACTCCTGCAGGTCGTTATCTCCACTCTGTATCCATCATATTATGTCTCCCCCAGTTACTGTATATAGTCAGTCAGGAAGTAATCCCCTTATTTGGCTGTATTTGTCATTGGAATTAATTGAAATTCTGGAGATTTTTGCTCTAGTCGAGGTTAAGCACCGTTGGCCACAAGCTAGTGTATAGCACTTTATAGTTGAATGATGTTTACTACTTGTTTCATACTTTACTTTGAACAGGAGTCCTTGGATGACCACATTGTGAAGAAGCACTGGTATGGGGACAGAGATGACTTCACTGTCGTTCTGCAGGACACACCTTTTGTCTCAGACATCGCCTCCATCGCTGTAAGTTACAGGCATACTATCCCTGATCCCTGAAACGCTGATGTTGATGGACGAACCCTTTGTGATAATGATGATTCAGGCCTGGTTCTGACATCACTTGTACTACTTGTCTTATTGCAAGAAGAGACTGAGATGCATGTTCTTATCTAACATACATTTTTATCAATGGTTTTGTTTTCACCAGAGCGGGAAGGCTCCTTCTGAGTTGCAAGCATCACAGCAAACTGACACTTTGATGGTTCAGATGTGGACAAACCTGGTGAGGCCAGTCTTTAACCATCTACACTGATTGGCCACATCTCACTCTCTCGCTTTCTCTCACTCTCTCTCTTTCTCTCTCTTTTCTTTATGTTGTTCACTCTCTCACAGACACATATACACATATATATATATACACAGAGACACAAAAATGCACTACCCTCCACTGACTGCATTAATTCCCTAACTCCTAACGCTAACTCCTAACTGGCTATGTGCACAAGCTCCACTACTTCCTGACAGGAAATAGAGATGCAGTCTTCTTGTCAGGAAGTAGTGGAGCTTGTGCACATAGCCTACTCCTAACTCCTAACTCCTA
>OMKK01086379.1:0-20671 GCA_900302305.1 Polymixia japonica
TGTTTAATGCTTATATATGGAGTGGGTGGGTGGAAGTGGGAGCACATACAAAGGGCAATCCCTTTTCACGACACGCTTCACAGTGAAATCTAATCAGGCCGGTTGAAGGCGTGTGAGCTGGTACCAGTAAGTGTGTTAAATGAGAACACATTTCCCAGTTTGACTGAGCTTAGACCATCAGTGACTTTTGTTTCATTGATTACTAAATTATAAAAGGCCTGAGTGTTAAGTCCCTGGGTGGATGTACGGCTATAAGTGCTATCAGTCACTGTAAGAAAGAACGAGATACCGGGTGACAGACAGACAGACCTAAACAAACCAACAAAACAAGATACACACAGACTCACACTTACTCACGCTTGTGTTTCTGGAGAGCACTTAGATAGATTCACAACTGTTCATTCAGTGGCGTAATTTGTGTCTGAGACTGAAAATAGGCAACGCAACAGAAGGATATAAATAGCTTTCTATGTGTCACACATTTCAGGACGATTTGACAGATTTGTTTTAGGAAGTTGGGCTAAAAACAGCTTTAAAAAAGAAGATCAAACGCTGATTGCAGGCCATTATCGACTCCCTGCAGAACGAAGAACCTCTGAACACAGATCAAATTAAAGATGCCATCCTCTCTCCTGCCCCCTTCTTCTCTCTCTCTCTTTCTATACCTCACTTAGTCCGTATCTTATATCTTCAAGAGGAGCTTTAAACAGTAACTGATTCTTCGCACTGTAAGTTCTTTTTATAGCCATAGTCTGGCATAATACTCAGACAGAGCAAAATAAATGATCTCCTGAACTAAGGAGTAAAATGTTCAGTTCAACTGGCTCCAGAGAATGCAAATAGCTAATTGTTTAAAGGTGCTATCAGTAAGATCGGCACTCTAGCGTTGGTGAGGTGAACTACAATAATAAACCAAAAAAACAAGAAGCACAGCGTTTCTGCTTGACAGGCTGATGGGAGGATCTGTTTGACGGGCCGTCAAAGCAAAACAAAGACCAGGAAGTAGAGGGAAACAGCACCATGCAATCAAAACAGAGAGAGGGGAAGCTTTCAGACATCACCATTATACTATATCTTATCATACGTGGTAATTCAACTTTTTATTTGATTTGAGCATATTACTGTTAGCACCTTTAAACCTCAGGGTCTTCTGGCTGTACATTAGTAAGGTAAAGCAAGATTTTGTTCACATGAAATAGAAACGTCATGCATCCTCCTCATTCCACAGAGCTACTGTGAAATATGTGATTAAGTTTAATATCAATCTTCGATGGAAAATGGATAAACACACACAAAGCTATATCTGATGGAAGATACATTAGCTACATTAGCATTTTTACCGGGTTGTTTTTTTATCTTTTTTTTTAAATCAGGTTTTCTACCACAAAATGGGACGTTTAACTTTATTATGGGCAATTGAGGTGAGATAGACACTGAGAAAGGTTCAAAGACGTAAGAAAATTAGATTTTATGTGAGGACCCAAAAATTATACCATCATTATTGTCTAACAAAGATTCAGAAGGGAACCATTTTTAAGTATGACCAGTCTGAATAATAACATTTGAAATGGTTTATCATTAAGATCATTTTGGACCAAGTTCCAAGCAGCGTGGCCTTCCCATTGTTTATGGAGGCATGGATCCTGTCGATGACCCATAAGACACCTGGAAATATAATTATAATTCTGCCAATTATCTTGTTGATGTGGCCTATTCGGATGAGCTCATGCCAAAATATTGCAGGCTTTGTTTTGGTTTTAATATTGCTGTGGATTCGCTAATTATGGGTAGAAATATAAAGGCTCCCTCTAATTAATGCGCGGAGACAATAGCAGCGGAGGATGAATCAACAAAAAAAACATAAACAACATTGAAATAGCGGGACGTCTCCTATGGCGACGGGGTCTGGAAAACAAACCATCTTCCTTTGTTAAACCCAACATTTCCGAGACTCCATCCTAACAGACAAACACGAAAGCATCGTGTAAGATACCTGCGTGGAACCGGGGCTGGTCTGGATCCTGGTCTGGATCCTGGTGTTCAGCTCATCATGTGAGATCTGTGCGTGGTCGTGGCTGCTGAACACCAGGCGCACAGGGACCGTGTCCTCCATCCCCACGAACCTGCTGCCTCCTGCACAGGACGAGAACATGCAGACATGCAGTTACATCAGAAGCATTGGCTTTCACAAGAGATTTTCCTTTGATAACATAACAGCTGTAGGCTACATACATATTTCAGGGACAGTTCGTGGTTTAGCGCATCCAGAACAACACGGAACAGGTTGATAATGGTACAGCCGAGAAAAACAACGTTATTCAATCTCTTCAATAGTCTTTATTACCATTTCGGGGACTGGGATTGCCCGGGTGACCGACATGCATCAATCCATAGACGCACAAAAGGGAAATCCACCATCGCAGACACATCGTCTCCTTTCTGTCTTGTTGAACCGAGAGAATTAAAACGATGCGGTATTCCGAGGCTCCGCTACTGGAAGCTGATGCTGGGACTGGGACCGGGACCGGGACTGGGAGTGGGACTGGGACCGGGACTGGGATGCGCTGGTCGTGTGGTCGCAGTCTCTCTGGTGCTGGTGTCCATCGGGGTCCTTGTGACTCCTGCGCTGAACGCCAAGGCGCATCTGAACGCGTCGAGCCCCCCACGCAACACACACACACACACACACAGCAGAGAGGGAGAGAGGGAGGAGAGAGAGAGAGAGAGAGAGAGAGAGAGAATGGAGGGAGGAGAGGAGAGGAGAGAGGGGACACCTCCTTAAAACACATCAATATCCAGCAACTCACTGCAGAAACGCCTTATGAATAAATATGAGCGACGGAGAGAGAAGGTCCCGCCCACTTCCGAACGGATCGAACCAAATGAAAACGTTTTGTATTCAGAGATATTGCAGAGGCCTTTGTTCACAGTCCTGTGGATTATTATTATTATTATGACTCACCATATATTTCCAAAGTGCAACGTGATACCATGTCAATCAACCAATTGGGCGGGAAGAGGAGATGGGTAATTACAAAAAAATAGATAAAAATACTTGCCTACATGTTCTGATATTTTCCTATTTTGTCACATCATCAAACAGGGACATGGTCAGAAAACTCAAATATGACATAATATGGTCGTTAGAGTTTAGGTGGCTTCCCTTTATATCCAGTTTAAAAAAACATCCTCCACTTCCTTTATCCTGGGATCTTTTTTCCATGCTGATTAATTACAGCATGAAAACAGTAGGCTGGTATTTGTGACTGTAACCGTCAAGATGGGCCCAAACTCATCTGTGAGGGATCAGACGTTCACACTACATCTGATATCTGCAACAGCTGGTTAAAATGTTCATACACTATTACTGAATGATGTTCTGCACATCAGAATCCACAGATCTATATTATTTTATTAGGATTCCAATAGCAATTCCAAGGCATCAGCTATTCTTCCTGGGGTCCACATATAAAGAGATATGATTTGTGACAGTTCTTGAAAAAGGTCCCATAACAACAACTTCAAATGTGTTTTGACAAACCTCTCATGAATGCTCCTCTGACATCCCAGGACGCCACAATAACCACAGAAGGAATTTGGCTTTAGCAAGAACGGGCAACCAAGAGTGTTACTTCCAAATTTTCCCGTGGTCAGGGTTTTCCTTGGTGACCACCAAACCACACAGATTTGACAACTAATAAATACATATTGAATCCATTTTTAAAATCTTGACTGGCGTCACCTTTACTGAGCGTCCAAAACATTAGGGATACCTTCTCTGACCAGGTGATTCTAGATTAAAGCTGTGATCCCTAGTTGATTTCCCCTGTTAAACTCACCTGTTAAATCCACTCCAATCAGTGTAGATGGGGAAACTGACAGCAGTTACAGTGGGGGATTGGAAACACGTTGCCTTGTCTGATGAATCCTGGTTCTTGCCGTTTCATGCTGATGGGAGGATGGACACCATGCGTGGATCATGCCGTCTGTCAACACTGGAGTCTGGCACGCATTGGGTCCCTTGAAAGTGGAGGAGCGTTTGAATGCCACAGGATATCTGAACATCATTACCAATCACATACAGTCCTTCATGACAGAAATGTACTCATCTGCGATTGGATAATGCCCCGTGTCACAAGGCCAAGATTATCCAGGAATGGTTTCACAAACATGACAATGAACTCAACTTAATGCAGCGGCCTGCTTAGTCAATCAGATCTCAATCCAGTTGAATATCTGTGGGATGAGATGGAACAAGTTATTCAGAGTAGAGCTCTGTAGCACTGAGCCAACTCAACACAACAGTCAGCATGGGCCAGGATCCAGCTCTCAGCGCCTGGTTGAGTCCACAACAAACACCGAGGCTGTTCCCAGGACAGAAAGGGGTTCCTAACGTCTCGTACACTGTGTGTGTATGTGCGGCCAGTGATGAAGGTGCATTCGCATCACTGGTACCCCAGCTGTGCACATGTATGACCAATCAAGTAATGGCAGGTTAGTCTGGATGAGGTCCGACAACATAGCATGAAGGAAAATAAAGATTGTGTTTTGCGCTGCCATTGTATCTGCAGCATGTCTCTCTCCGTACCTCAGAGAACGAGCTGTGGCTTATATCTTGTTCCTAGTCCCTAGTCCCTACCTAACATCACACACACTCCTATTGAGCAGTATGAGGGAACAAGGGCACTGTGCTAATGCTCTAAATGCAGGAAAACAAATAAGGGAGGCTGTCAGGCTAATGCATCGCCAGGGATAATTCTATCGATATAGAGGAGCAGCAAATCCAATTTCCTATTTATTATTATGGAAGAGGAATATATACTGCAGACAATCTCTCCTCCATTACATCAGTTGGATGCATTGAAAAGTTGATGGGTCATCAGCAAAACACATCTGAATGACAAACAAGTAAATCTGACAAATAAGTTTAAATCAGCCTTTATTACTCAATACAAATATATTGTTTATATCTAGACAACAGCACAGAAAATTAAGACAAAGCATAAAAATGCAGCTCATGAAAATTGCACTTGGGATGTTTCCCCTAAAAAGTCAAGTACCACAAGACGATCCCAGAGCTCATTTCTCATAAAACGACAGGACAAACATGACCCGGGCCTGTGGAGGTGCAAGCCAGTCTTCTCCAGACCAGAGTTCCCAGGTTAAAACAGTTCCTCTTTAAGCTGCCATTGTTGTAATTCCATTTGTCTTTTCTTCATTGAACGAAGGACATTCAGTATTAATATCTTATTGCCTGACACCTTTCACTGGGATGCTCTGACACGCTACAACATAGAACATTTCACACTTACAATTTATATTGTTCCATAGCATTAATACAAATTCAAGTTTATACCTTATACTATGAGCAAATATATTACAATACATCATCAGCTGCCTTTTAATTTAAATAAGACAATTTAAAAAAGAAAACAAAGTCACCACAGTGAAAAAGGCCTGCACAGATCACATAAATATCTACTGGCCTGCACAGTGCAGAGGACCAGGAAGTCATCTTGCACAGTGCAGAGGATCAGGAAGTCATAGGATTCTGGTAGTATTAAAGTCAATGACATCCTAATCCTCAAAACCACAAAATTCCAAGTCCATGTCTTCACTAGATTGGAAAAGCTGCCAGACTTTCAGTATAGAGTTATTAGGAATATCACTTGGCTTAGTATTCCTTTGACTGGTCAATTGTGTGTCCACTTTCCGTCTTTTCCGTTTGTAAACTTTGACCCTCCTCTGTATTGCCCGGACTGGAGAATGACTTTTTGAAGAAAGGTTGCCTCCCTCACAGTCCGGGACCACTGTCATTTCCCCTAGTGGTACTTGTCCATCCCGAATACATTCCAAGGAAGAATCCTGGATCTCGACCGACACTTCATGTCGGCTTGATGTAACGATAAGTCTATCTGAAGGACATTTGTTCTGCAAGTCTTTGCGACTGTGTGAGGTTGAGCCGTTGTTAACTGGAGATGTGTGGCCCTCAGGGTTGGCCTCAGTGACTCTGGACAGCATGGTAGGATAACAGGTACAAGAGTCACCTCTAGAGGGGGCTGCTTCTACCTGCTCACATCTATGAGCCAGAGCAATTAAGGAATCCTGCCTGCAACAGCGTTGAGGTCGGACTGAGACATCGCCCCTGTTCCTCCCGTCAGCCTCACCGTGGCTGATAAGAGCAGAACCAGGGACAGAGTTGCATTTCAGAAAGTGTCCAGGTGACTGTTCCCTACACCCAGTGGAAGACGAAGTGCTACGCTGCTCCCCTTTTTTCTCTGTAGTACCGACATCTTCTACATGTCTTTGCTTAGTATTGTCATAGAGTCCAGGAGCAAGAAGAATGGAGGATATGCTGCACTTTGGCCTGACGGGACAAACAAAAAACCGGAGAGGAGCTGAGTGGAACAGAATATCTGGAAAATCTATGACAACAGACCTGGACCAAACAGACAAATGTAGGGGAGGAAGGCTTCACTTTCTATGCATTTTCCACGTGACCAAAGGAAAGTTGGAAGTTACCTGTTAGCTTTAGTCTTGATATGGGTGAAGTTGCACCGCAGTGTTGACACCAGTCTGTCTAACACATGGTACTCATCACTCCTGGAGAAGGCCATGTGACGCTCACTCTGAACATGCTGAATAAACATACCCATATATATGACGGGACATCGTTAAAGAGAGATGTGCATGTGGGTGCCAATCATGCTATGGTTGGAATTGGCTTCATATCTGTAAAAGCAGCCATCTAAGCCATGATCAGGTGATAATCAACCTCAGAAGGAAAGAAAAGGTAATGGCACAGAGCAAATGGACTCCTCTATAGTGCTTGCTGCACAATGCTAGATTGAAGTGAAAGCTTTGACGATGCTTAGGAACACCATGGCAGCTAGCATTAGCTGCACTGTCATCTAAGATGATTTCACAACACATTAGTGCATAACAAATGTCTAAAATGATCTGGACAGTCTTCAGCCTTTGGATGTGCACAACCTGCCAGTTCAAAGCAGATTTGGGGTTTTTCTACAACAGGTCCTGGTTCAAACTTGGCCGGAAGTGTAATCATAACACTAACTAGTCATTATTTACATTATGTACTTGAGTTCATGCTAGAAATGTTTTGCAGTTCTTTTTTGTTTGTATGTTTGTATGTTTGTTTGTGTGTTGCCATGATGTCATGGGGCCTTGTTTGTATTACTATATGCACTGATTTTAAACAGTAACATGATTACTTGAAATATCACTGCCCATCAAGGGACTGGGTTTGGAAATGAGCTTTGGTTTATACACACGTGTTCAGTACATCAGACACTGCTTCTGCAACTGTCAATGTTTCTCTGTACTTGTCCCTTACAAATAAACTAATTCAATAAATGAAAAGCTAATAAATGATAAAACAGCAAAAGGGTTGTGATCTCCTGGTTGAGTAGTTAGGCAGCTTCTATCTGCCATCATATGGATTATTCTAGGTCTTTTTATTTTGTTTTTTATGTTCCCCACTGACAACAACAATTACAAAATCACCCAGCTAAAATTTAAACTGGATAAACCTCCAATATAAATGTGGTCATTTCAAATTCATGTATATGTTGCTGTATGTGATAAAACCAAGTATACCTGCATGGTGATAAATTGATAGTTTGGCCTTTTAAAGGAAACTCACCTTTACAATGTTGTCATACTGGAGCATGCAACACTCACAGAAGCCCACCCGTTTCTTGTCTCCCTTCCTTTTGGGTCTGCCATGTCCCCTCTCCTCGCTGTCCCAAACAAACCACCGCTTGGTTAACAATATCAAACCAACAACAAAATGCCTTACATTGTTATCAAGTTTGTTAACACCCATTTGACCTTGATAAGCAAGGTCACAAAAATGTATTCTCAAACTGGGGTTCAGGGACCCTCAGGGGGCCTTCAGAGGGTTCCAGGGGTCTAAAATAAGGAATACTTTATTCCAACTTTACTTAAATTCACTAGAAATTATCCCAATTAGAAAATGCATGAGTATTCTGAACCCAAGGTTCACTCTCATGACATATCTTCCTATGTATAGTGTAGACAGTTCTAGAAATGAATCCTAGGTTAACAGAAATCTTCCCACACGGTGGGACAAAATCTTGTCAAATGGGGATCCTGGTCCTACTTGGTGGCCATGAAATTAAAGTGTTTCAGAACCCTTGTCTTGAGTTATTTTTAGGTAGGAAAATGATGCCATTAAAGAATAGAGACATTGTGAAACTTTGACATAATATCCACACGTCAAGAAAACCAGGAGCATAAAATATAATAGATCCCATACCTGTGTCCTCCATGTTTCTTTCCAGGATGATCCTTGTCCTCTACAGAGAACGGGCTACAAGGAGAGGCTGTCTTCAAGTTCATCTCAGGCATTTTTGGCATAGCAAGGTAGACTGGCCGGTAGTGTCTGGAGAAGAGAAAACATTTGAGATGTCTGAATCCCTGCATGTAAACAATTTAAACAAATAAAACATGTAAACAAGAGTAGCTAAACGGTACAATATTACGAGTCACGTAAGCTTTTTTTTTTTTTTTAAACCGCTGGCTCTCACCTGCTTGAGTCCTCGACCTTTACAAAAGGTGCAGCGATCCTTTTGTCTGGACAAAATAACAAAGTAGACAGTCCATTTAAATTTAAACAATCACAGAAAACCAAGACCACAATTCCAAAATGAAGGGCTCAGTAGATCATTTTTGCAACTTTGGAAAAACATTTTCACTGCAAGTTAAGACATTAACCTTTGAATTTTGCAAGGCCTGGTCTTCCTCTGGACTCAGCTTTGGCCTACAAAAAAAGTAAGAATTACAAAGAAATGATTACACCAGGTCAGACAGATTTATGACCAAAACATGGATCCATTCCTACAAAGAGCAGACCTGTCAACTTACACTTGTTTTGACAGGAGCGCTGGGAACAACACATTGATTGGTGACATTCTTTTTCTTCCTTTTATCAATATATGTCATTACATCTGCAATCAGAACAAGGGAAATCATAAATCCAGAGAAGAGCATGTATAAATATAAAGAGCTTTGTAGTTTGTATTTGATCTTGTAATGGATACAGTGTGTACAACATACCGTCCAGGTAAAGAACTTTCACACCCCACTCCAGAGCCTTTGAAAGAGTCTTGTTCATTTGTATCCTCTCCTAAGAACAAACAAGTGTCTTAGTGCAGAAAAGCAAAGGGCTCATTTTAAAAAGTAGCATTTAGGTCAGGAGTAGTTAGCACTCCTCAAACCACAGAGGGCAAAGACTAATTAGTGAAATCAGCTGCAGTGTCAGAATGAAAACGTGCATCTGCTTGGTCACCCGTGGCATATGATGCCCATCAATAAATAAGTTGAGGAGTGCATTATGAAACATAGTAGGGTTGTCAACAAACCTGCTCTTTTATCACCCTCTCCACCAAAGACTTCCCTCGACTCGTGACCACCTTCAAGATTGTACGAAGACAGAAAAGAGAAAAACCTTTTCATTTTCAAAAACATTTCACAGTAAAGCGAGAGGGAAATAAAAAAAGATATCTGTACTGTGGAAGTGAACAGAACGAACTCACTGAGTCTGTTTGAACGTGAGAAGCGGCTTTGAGGCGCTCCCTGTGGCTCCCAGGTTGGTGCTGGTTTGAGCCAGGATGAGGTGAACTCTGTCCAGAGTCAGAGCCGGGGACGGCTGAGTGATGTTTAAGGCGCTCCACATATCGAGCTTCCCTCTTGTTAGACACCAGGTACTTTATTTCTTTACTAAAGAACTTCTCAACAGTCTGAGTGAAAAAGAGAAACAGGGTACTTTGTTTCAGAAAAAAAAAGAGAGATAACAAGCAGTTCTATTACATTGTAGGTTGAAGTTCTCTAGGCCTAACTGGCAATCTCATCCAGAGAGGTTTGCAATGAGTGCAAGAAGCAGCGACCATTCTCATTTTATTGCAAAATAGTCTCATTAAGAATTGGCTACAAGGCAGCATAAATACAGGGAAACAACAGACAACAGCAGTAAGTGATATAAGCAATGAAAAGGATCAGACTATCAAGTGCAGAGGAGGAGGGAGAGGTGTAAGTCTGACTGTGGTGAAGAATAAGACTATACTGTGTTGGCCTATTAGGGAACCAGGAAGGATAACATCCTGTGTAGCGAGTATCACAATATTAATATGTGATGAATACTTCAGAAACTAAGAGCAACCATGTGACATAATCCTAGACAAGTCAACATAAAACAGAAGTAACACAACAGATGTAACCCTTTCTGTCAATTATAGCAAACAAAGGCAACTGGGATTTAATCTCACCCCTCCAAGTTGTTTAATGTCATTCTCCAATGCCTCTGCTTGTCTACTGGATGGCAGGTCAAGGTAAAACACTTTCCCAACGAAAGGTTTGACTGATGTATGATAGGACACACGCAATGTTGACCTGTCACCACCATCCACTTTTCCTGAAAGATAAGAATTGTAAAAGGGGGATGAACATGTAAGATACGCAGAGAAATAACGTTAGTCTTATATCTATAATGTACTGAATACTGAAAACATCCGCACCTTGCAACCCGGATGTGCTGTGTTTCTGTACGCGGCGTCGCTTCATTTTATTCTGTTTAAAGAATAAAATAAAGTTTCTTCTATAAGCAGGAAGACATCACACATGTCCCGGATGTCCCATTACTCTTTGATCTGCGGTGTGTGTGTAAACAAAGAGGGGTTATTTACAAACTCAATGGTAAAGAAAAAAGGAGCCGACAAAAACACGTTTCACAACATCTAACGTTATATCTAAAACGTAAATAAGAGTGAACACAGAATGACGCGATTCGTTAGTTCTGCAGATGTATTAGTTTGAACGCTGTTAGCTGTTAGCTGTTAGCTACACACTGAAGTCCACAGTTCAGTTGGACAGATACATTCACAAAATAGCGTTAGCTAACATTAGTCGGTTACTGGCTTATGTTACTTTACTTAGTCTTGTCTGATCCTGTACTACCCGCCCATTATCAAGCGTTTTCTTTTAAAGCCCCTTATTGTACAATAAGTTGTATTAACTTTTGATACTTCATTTCCACAAATTTCGCTTTCCCGCTTCAAGTAAAACAAAGTCAATGTTGCCACATCTGTCCTGCACACTAATCACCTTCAAGTCAAAGAATTGAAATTCCCAAGTTTTGTTTGTAATTCTGTCGTCACAGTTTTACACCATCAGTCCTTTAACTTATTAAAATCAATTTACTTTCTGTATAGATCCCGATTTTTACCTTATTATGCCTCGAAGGATCCTAAAATGGACAACAAATACTTGTTTTGGCTTGGCACAGCTGATGCCGCTTTGTATAACGAAGTAGTCTAGTGTGGCTGGAAACCGGGGAATCTGGCAACGCTGAAAAGTAGTAAAGGCTACGTTTACGTTTGAATATGATGTTTCTACATTTCTCCAAATGTAGAAATGTAGTCAAAATAAAATAAAATATACATAATTCCGGTTATATTTCTGTGTTTTATTATAGAATTTATGTAAGTGATTGGTATAAAATATACAGGTATTGGTATATATATATATACAGGTAACTTGAGGTTCAAGAATATATTGTCAAGAAAGTGCTGTGCTGAAGTCAAAAATTGCGTAACAAAATGTCATGTCTGTTGTGTCAATTAGCCTGCTAGCTAGACTAGCGCACTAAACGCATTAAAACCTACATCCATGGTTAAAACGTTGCATTGTTCGGGGACACTATAGCAGTGCAGCAAATACAGGTCGAGTCACCGTTGGGTAAACTAATAATTCAAATCGGGAGGTGTGTGTGTGTCCACGGAAGAGTTTGCTGATGGCCAAGAGCTCAAACAGGTATGAATATAGATGGATAGTTAACTAACGTTACCTAACAATTTAGCTGTTATAACGTCATAAAACCTGAAGTGATAGCAATTCAATAAAGATCAACAATCTACTCTGGCCACCCCTTGTCTGATCTGGCACAATCATCTTCTGTCTAAATATTAAATCAAGTCATGTTAAACTGCATGTTTGTGTTTTATTTAGGCCATCACTATGAGTAATCAGAACCCTGCCAGTGACGTCATCACGCCAGTCCAGCAGATGGTGGCGTCCTGCTCTGGAGCCATCCTTACATCACTGTTTGGTGAGATTTTACATTTTGCTTATTTTTCATTCCACGCAGTCAGAATTGGTATGCCTTGGTGTTGATAGTATGGTTTGTGCTGCTTTCAGTCACACCTTTGGATGTTGTGAAGATCAGACTTCAAGCACAGAAAAATCCCTTCCCCAAAGGTATATCTGTGTGTGTGTGTGTGTGTGTGTTTGTGTGTATATGCATATAGTCCCATAAAGATACATGTGATTTTGGGTCAGACTGGCCTCATGTTGATTTGTGTTACAGTGATTTGTTTATAATTATATCAACATTTTCCAGGGAAATGTTTTGTCTACTGCAATGGCCTTATGGATCACATATGTGTGTGTGAAAATGGCAACTCAAAGGCGTGGTACAAAGCCCCTGGTCATTTCAGTGGCACACTGGTAAAAAAATCACCCGGCCTCACATACACATATCTAGCCTCACAAAGCTGCTTTCTCTTCTTATTCACTGTTTACTCTAATAAGATGTAAATAGACTGGTCTATAGTTGGAGTCAGTCCAATGCTGCTATCCTACATTAGCACTGCAGTGGCTGATTCTTTCTCAAATATTGCAAAATAGAGATGAACAAGCATTTTGTGACACAAAACCCATGCCTGCCATACAACATGTCATACTACATTTAACTTTCTCCTCCGCTTCAGGATGCCTTTATCAAGATAGTACGTCGTGAAGGATTCAAATCCTTGTGGAGTGGTCTCCCTCCAACCCTGTGAGTCTGATGTCTAGTGCTTCCATTGCTAATTGTCATGCACTCTCCTTCAAAGCTGAGTTATGCTCAATTGTAGCTAAAGTGGTTGGTTGATTTTGATTTAGCAGCATCTCTGCTATCACTGATGCACTTGTTAATGGGGCTCTCCTTTGAAGTTGTGCTAATGTGTGGGAACTGGGAAGCCACATGATTAATTCTCAAAGACAGATGACTGAGTGTTATGGCAATGGCAGGTTTTTTTCTCCTAAATCATGTTGTTGACTTTCTGTTGTCTGAGTGGTTTTCTGACATTTGCCTGACTGGAATCCCAAAGCATAAATTCAATGTAAGCATAGTTTAGGGTATGCCTTTTATTATTATTAGTTGTCTTACTGCAATCATTGATACTTCCAGTGTGATGGCAGTCCCGGCTACTGTGATCTACTTCACATGTTATGATCAGCTATGTGCAGCACTGAGAGTCAGGATGGGTGACTACGCTCAGGAGGCTCCTCTCCTAGCAGGGGCCATCGCTAGAGGTGAGCTGAGCTCTATGGAATAATGGACCCAGAGGTTCCAACACAGCACAGAAATACAAGGATACATACGTACACAGACATTTGAATTTGATGCCATGTTTAACGAAATATTATGGCACATATTATAGTGTAATGGAAAAATCCAATCTGACTCTAGGATGTACATGAACTAACGTAAGCGCTCATTTGTGTTAAAAAGTACTTCATGTTGAAAGAATATGTTTTCGCCTTCTGATGCCTGTTCCTGCTCTGTGGAGATAAACTCATGGATATTTAGACATAACTTTCCCATGTTCCCATAACATTCCCACAATACCTGCTTTCCCAGATCTCTCCCTCAAGACAAAGCTCAAGGTGAAGCTGTGAAAAATCCAGTATGCTTCCTTTAATCGGGGCTCTTCTCTCAATGGACTGTGTTCAGAGTTGAACCATATATGCATATATTATTAAGATGAATAAATTGATACTTTTGAAACAACTGCTCTTTTCCACATTTATCTGAGCATGCAATTATTAATTTCCATTAGAATTAGCGCATTGCAATACTGGAGAACTCATCACCCATAAACCTTGAGTAACTCCTGCTCTACATATCTGTAATGTCATCTTTCAATACCCTGCATTTTGCAAAACATGTCCAAAAATAATGGCACTGTGACCTTGGCAAAATCATATTTGGGGGGTTTCTATGGTTGCACTTTTCATGACATAATATTACCTGATTGTTAGATTACCTGCAATTATTGGTAACAAGAGCAAGAAAATAAGCATAATGGCCGATGATGACGACAGCTTTCCAGGGCTGTGCGCTAAACATTTAAAATGCTCTAACAAAATGAAATGTCTCTTTAAAGAAAGGAGGGACAATGAAACTTTATCAGGGTTAGTGTCAGTGAGAATCATGTGTCTTGTATTAGTAGATATTCTATCACAGTAAACAAGCATTTGTACATATTTGTCTCACTCTGTTAGCTGGGTTGTTTAACTCTTGCCCGATGTGGTCTTCTTCTTCTTCATGTCTCTCTGTGTCAGTGGGCTCAGTGACTGTGATCAGCCCGTTGGAGCTCATCCGCACCAAGCTCCAGTCTCACAGACAGTCTTACAGGGAGTTGGCTGACTGTATTCGCTCGGCTGTGGAGACGGGAGGCTGGCTGTCTCTGTGGAGGGGCTTGGGGCCCACTTTGCTCCGAGACGTCCCCTTCTCAGCTATGTACTGGTACAACTACGAGAAGAGCAAGGCCTGGCTGTGTGAACGCTACAATACCAGAGAGCCCACATTTGCCATCACGTTCATTTCTGGCGCTGCGTCTGGATCTGTAAGTGTCTGTTCTTGTGTTGCTGCAAAGCCTTCATGCCGTTTGACATCCTGTAAATTAGGACATTTTATTGTTAGATTTGATGTTTCCACTTCATTTCTTTCCATTATTCTAATCATATGTCCACTTTCTGTTTCCCTCAGGTTGCCTCCATAGTAACTTTACCATTCGATGTTGTCAAAACTAGGAGGCAGGTGGAGCTTGGAGAGCTGCAAGCAAGGAATTGTAATTATTTCCACGCTGTATTTTTCTGTCTTTTGTTTGTTGTATGTTAGGGTATGTTGTGTTGATGTGTCTGTGTTTCTGGGCAGTGTCAAGCCAGGCGTCCTCCTCCACCTGGAGTGTGATGAGCAGGATTGTGGCAGAGAACGGCGTCAGGGGTCTGTTTGCAGGTACGTTCACGATGCTAACGTACCAAACCTTTGGGAATTATTTTCGTGTCATTTTGTGAAACGACCTGCAGATTATACGTCTCTTCCTTTCGTCTCTCCGCCAGGGTTCCTGCCCCGGCTGATCAAGGTGGCCCCAGCCTGCGCCATTATGATCAGCACCTATGAGTTTGGGAAGGCCTTCTTCCGCACGCACAACCAGGAGAGAACACTGGGGCCGCGTCACACTAGTAACACGTGATTGCTCTCCAGTGCATTTGTTTGAACCAAACCCGAGTAAGCCCACGCTCAGCACCAGCCCTCACCTGTCAGAGACAGACAATGATGCCATATAATAAACAGAGGAAGAAGTGGAAACACATAGGGTTAAAACAACAACATGATAAGCCAATTGTGGTCGATTGTTGATTTATCTTAATTTAATTTAAAATGGTTTTACTACGTGAGGTATACGACTCTGAAATTTAATATTACATATATTTTCTTAAAATTATGTGAATTCCCAGTAGGGCTGCCTACTTGATCCTATACATTTTTATAACCATTTCTTCTGTGTTAAAGGAGCTATATATGATATTCAGCCACTAGATGTCACACTAGAGCACCAGCATCCCAGACCAAAACAAATGGGCGAGTGCCAGGTGTCGGACACACTGACACTAATGCACTAACATGCACTAACATGCACTAGCATGCAGGCCAGACCTGATACCAAAACAAAGAACAGAGCAGCTCGGATTACAACACACAGAGGGAGTGTGACTTCATTCTCTGCTCAGGATGCCATTAGTCCACTATATCTTTACATAGCAAATAGCCGTTTGCTGCTATAGTAATGTTCAAAATGTTCAGTATGCTGTTGAGTGCATTGAACAATATAGCCAGCAGCTGTCATTCACAGTTTGAGTTTTGTGATGTAATTGTCCAAGTCCCGACTGTATTTGGTGCTGGGTGATGAAGTCAGGTGCCAGGAGTCTTTACATTACATCAACTGTTGTCCTATTAAAGCTGCTATGTGCAACGTGGATGGGAATTACAACAAGGCATTACAGTTCAAAACAAACTGGATGCTTTACCTGCAGCACCTCTACACATGTGACCTATAGCAGCTTTAAGGACAAGTCATTTTGTCTGGTTATCTGGTCTTTTCTTTTATACTTTTACTTAAAATCCAGTTGTGCTGTGTGAGAGTGTGTGTAACAGAGTGTGTGTGTGTGTGTGTGAGAGTGCGTGTGAGAGTGCATGTGTGTGTGTAAGAGAGTGTGTGTGCGTGCGTGCGTGCGTGCGTGCGTGCGTGTGTGTGTGGGAAAGAACCAAAACCTCCTCTGGGTCTGACATGCCATGAATTCAGCATAGGTTCTAATGAGGAAGTAGATAACAGCATATTATTGTCTTGGATGCTAAGTTGAATTCTATGATAATCAACCATTTTCTATGCTTTGGCAACACAAATGTATTCATCATGTCAATAAAGCACATTGAAATTAAAAAGAAAATCGAGGGCCAGTTAAGTATAAGATGAAAGTGCACGAGGGTATAATATCTTTCAACTTTACCAGAATCTCACTTTGGAAAACAGCGGACGTCAGTGATCATTTTCATTCCCACCTCATCTGATGTCCCTGTGATACCAACGTCTAAATGTTTCTCAGTCTAAACCCTCAAACTGACAAATGATATGCTTGATACAAAATGAAATGGAAAATAAATCACATTTGAAATGTTTCAATTAAATGTTTTTCTTTAATCAACATGTTTTTTGGGGGGTGTGATTATTCAGTATTTCATTCATTATGAGACACCTCAAGCCTAATATGAATAAACAGTTGTCATGGTACCGATTACTTAAGTTAGACAGATATTTGTACAAATGCAGTATTTAAGATCACCTTCTGAATGTTAAAGAGCAACTGGTGTGGAATCAGTACAGGAGCCTCACTGCTTTGGCAAGAACTTCAGTTTATTCAAAATGACAAGTTAGAAAGGCAAAGAATCCAATAAAACAACTGCTGGATGTGCAAACGACTGCTGGGATGAGCAAAAGGCAATTAATAAGGTCATGACTTCACTGTCCAGGACCAGTCATCCCAGTCATCCCAGTCATCCCAGTCACATGCTCAAATCAAGCTTAATATTCTGTGACTCCACTTGTCTCTCACCCTTAACTGCTCATCTAAACGACTTCTGTCTTTCCAAAAGAAAGATGTGCACCGTTAAAAAAATATTAGGGATGATCCTTAAAATGTGTAAACTGCTTTTTGAGAGTTAAAGGGGAATAAGAACACAACAGTCTGTTTGATAAACGCCTCCGAGGGTGAATATTTATACCAGTGATAATTACCTGAGAACAAAAACATCTAATACTGCAGTTTGTATAACAATAGCAACACAACACTGATAAACACAGAGTCATAAATCAAAGCACAGATGAAAGGAACAATTTCAAAAAACTTTGCAACAGACATAAAATAGTACAGAAGGTTTCAAAGAAACGCAAGCAACATTTCGCAAACGTGAGCTATTGTAAAGAGACGACGTATAGGCCAACATGTCTGATCTGCAATCATATCAACTTCCTACGTAATCTATCAGAGCAGGAAGGAAACAGAATGTGAAGCTCCACAGATGAAAACACCAATCATGTCAAATAAAGCATCAAATAAATAAAAGCATCAAACGCGCATCGGTGAGATGACGACTCATCAGGTCCTCTTTTCTGGGCCGGAGGTTAACCGGTGTTCCAACTGAACAGTAGATTATTAACACAGGATTGTTGGAACGGGTCCGATTTTTTAACCACATATCAAGGAAACGTAATATGCTACTGCAGGTTCTGGACTCGTGCCGCTGCATTCAGGTTCTCAAACTACCATCTCTTAAAGCTCTGGACTGTATCCAAACCATTTACTTCTAGAAACAGTGAACCTATATGTATCTCTGTGTAGATTGTTCTTGGATTGTCTGAACTAGTGGTTGTGTGTTGTCTAGGTGTCCATCTCCTAGGACGGGGTGAGACCTGGGCTGCTCGTCTCCGTGGCGGGACTGGCCAAACATTCACTGGATTTCAGGCTGGCCAGAGACTTATAGCTAGCTACTGAGGTCAGGGAGCCACACAGACCCCTGAGAGACGGAGTCTCTTCTTTGCCTGGATGACACAGTACAAAATGTTAATACTCACATCGGGGGCGGGGTTCTTACGGTAAAGCAGTGCATGCCTACAAAGAGACGTACCGTGGTTGGGCCAGTGTGTGCTGGTTGGCCTGGTCTCCAGGCTGTGAGATGGTTCTAGAGAAGTCTGGGAGAGGCTCATGTCAGTAGACAGCTGCTCCAGACTCTGGAAACTCTTCCTGCAGAGAGGATGGAGGCCCAGTAAGGATCATGCAGAACAAAACGCGACCTGTAATCTGGGGAATGTCAACCCGTCCACATACTCCTCCCATGGTCCCGCCCTCTTCCTGTACAGCAGAGTGTCCAAGGCAACAGCATTGGCATCCAAGGTGCCAGGCGACGGCCACTGATTGGTCAGGTGGGCAGTCAGCTCCCGTCTGGATCGCAGGTCATTGTTCTTAAGAACCGTCCTGAAGATTACAGAGAGAAAGACAGACAGAATTCCCCCAACGTCTTTCCTTTCCTTTCCTTTCCTTTCCTTTCTAGTATATTTCCCATCTGTCATGACTCTTGCCTGTATTTGTATCTCACTCAATCTCTTTTGTTCTCCATTCCACCATGTCTGCTGTTAGTATCTGGGTATATTTACATACACAAAAGAGCCAATTACTGGAAATTATTAGATTATGATGATAGTTGGATTAAAGCATTTACATGGGTCAAAATAGCAGGATTTCCTCAAATGATCAGGTGAGATAGGATGTGGTACTATGAGATCCAGAGCTTTGTTCATATCAGAAGAAACATCTGGAAACATTTTGTTGATACTTACAGAAACACGATGATACAAACAGTATTATTTTTATCATCATCTTAAAATAGAGTCTCTGTAATGAACTCATGCAGCACATGACACTCGAGTCTAAATAAACCTCCAGCGATCGTGGATCAACAACTCCGACACATACACACCTTTACAAAACTCAATAAAATGAGTATGGATGGTCACATAAAACTAAAGATTGAACAGAAATCTGTTAACCGGGTTATGCTTAACCTGAACATGACCTTACTCCAATTAAGATAACCAGAATAAAGTGTTTACATGCTAGATGTAATAGTAGTAGTATTGATCGGGACTGGATTGTCAGTGTGCATGCAACACTACCCACTGTCCTCCTCCTCCTCATCTCTGTCCCTGCGTCCTCCCTCCTCCTCCTCCTCCTCATCTCTGTCCCTGCGTCCTCCCTCCTCCTCCTCCTCATCTCTGTCCCTGCGTCCTCCCTCCTCCTCCTCCTCTCCTCCTCCTGCCTCCCTCCCTCCTCCTCCTCTCCTCTCCTCCCTTCCTCTCCCCCCTCCCCCTCCTCCCCCTCCCCCCCCCCTCCTCCCTCCTCCTCCTCCTCCTCATCTCTGTCCCTGCGTCCTCCCTCCTCCTCCTCATCTCTGTCCCTGCGTCCTCCCTCCTCCTCCTCATCTCTGTCCCTGCGTCCTCCCTCCTCCTCCTCATCTCTGTCCCTGCGTCCTCCCTCCTCCTCCTCCTCATCTCTGTCCCTGCGTCCTCCTCCTCCTCCTCATCTCTGTCCCTGCGTCCTCCCTCCTCCTCCTCATCTCTGTCCCTGCGTCCTCCCTCCTCCTCCTCATCTCTGTCCCTGCGTCCTCCCTCCTCCTCCTCATCTCTGTCCCCGTCTGTCTCCATGTCACCTGCCTCTTCCCATCTAAAAATCTATATCAATAATTCACAACAGGCTTGAGAATGCACAACTTCACTTCCAACCCAAACTAAACTATTGATCACAGAGGCTGGAAATGGATAGAGAGAGATCTGCCACCGATTCCAACATTAATTAAAAGATGTAACACTGATGCAACAATTTATATCCAACTTTTCTTCTGAACGCAGACAGTGTCCCGATTCATCAACAACAAAACCACCTGCATCCTCAGGGCTGCTCGCTGTGTCCTGAATGTCAAATCCACAGCTGGATCTGCAGCCGATCTGTGTCTCCACCCAACCATCAGCAATCTCACAGTCACAGATATACACACACACACACACACACACACACACACACACACAGTACAAACTCACAGTTGGTCTTGTAGTTCAAGTATGATGTATTCAAGCTGTTCCTTTTCCATATTGTGGGAGGTGTGTGTATCTGCCAGCCCCTGTTGAAGAGCCTTATTACAAGACACAGCTTGTGACAGTTGAGCTTCTCGCAGACGAACCAGCTCCTCCAGGTAACTCTGAGGCGCACACACACACACACACACACAGACACACACACACACACACAATTTTTCTCTCGTCTTTCATGTCATGATTGTTTTTCAAGTACATTTGAGTCCACATCTTTTTCTGCACTGGAATTCGTTCTCAAAGTAAGAACATTAATGTAGAAATTAGAAACTTTTTAAACTATAATAGAAGACAGGATTATCTTGGAAGCATTGTGGATTTGTCAT
>OMKK01086385.1:0-15000 GCA_900302305.1 Polymixia japonica
TCATCCCTCCGGCTCTCCCTCTTCCCCTTCCTTCCTTCCTCCCTTCTTTCCTTCCTTCCTCCCTAACCCCTCAGTTCCTTGCGTCAGTCCTGTTCTCCCGTTCCATCGTGCTCCCCGCGCTCCCCGCCTCTCCCATTCCCTCCGGTCCGCCTGTCGACGCGGGGCGGTGTCATGGCCGGCCTGTCCCCTCGCAGCGCCGTAGCTACCTTTTTTCTGACACTCCCCGTTGAGTAATTGCCCTGATTTTTAATGACTTTTTCAATTAGGTCTACTTGGCTAGAGCTCTCGCATCATAATCTCCATCATTTTCATCCATTAGGGCTCTGGTGCTCCCGTAGCACCCATCCATCTTCAGCTTCTTTTAAGCCCGTTGAAACAGCAAGCCCCTGCTCCTCTAAATAACAGTCAGGACCTCCTGACCCGCCTCGAAAACGCTGTTCCGAGGGCTTCAGGGGACAGGAGAGGAATTGAGAGGAGGCAAAGCAACACGAGAGAGAGAGAGAGGGAGAGAGAGAGAGAAAAGTAAAACCTGTGTGTGTTTATGTGGGTGCGTATTTGTTATCAAAGGCAGACACTATAGAGGATTGGCAAAGTTAAGTTTGAAAAGTAACTTTCTTCACAAACACACGCAGGAAACAAAATGCACACACACACACACACACACACAAGTGTGCCTACCTGCTCTTTAACAGAGGCGAGGATGGAGGAGGTTGTCTCGGTCTCAGATCCATCTCCATTGGAGGCTGGCATCACAGGGGGAACCATGGCCCCCTTCTCCTGCTCCGCAGGCTGCTCTGGCACCGGCATCGCTCCTACACACACACACAGAAAAAATATCATTAATAAACTTTGCAGTTTAAAAAGTAAAATATCACATATGGAAACATCTTGAAGTGACACTGGGCCTAAGGCCAATTCAAGTGAACTATTAGCTTGTTTAGTGGTTGCCTCCACATTGCATCTATCATGCAGAGGTAGAGTATGATTTTCCAACCAGCTTCACTCTGGGTTGGAGGAGCAGTAATGTGACTAGCCCATTTTTAGCCTATTTCTTACATGCAAGATTGCCTGCGCTGGCAGCACATGGCAGAATTACAGTTAACTACCTGCTTCAGCTTGATTATGGCTGTTTAAAGAATGTCAAGAAGTCACCAAGTCAAAATTCTAACTAAATCATTAGTATGAGTGTGAGAATCAGAATAGATATGAATGAGATCAAACTGAGGTCTGATTGAACTGCATTATGTTTCAATTGGCATCAGAAAATGTCATAAAAATCCATCTAGAAAAAGAAGATATGTGCTGATCACACACTGAAAAGTTATATTTCAAAATGCTATTTTACGTTTTGAGAAAAACTAAAAAATATATATTTTACATTACATTACCTGAATTTCCAAAATATGTTCAATCGAGTCTGTATAGAAGCATTATTTTCAGAGCCGAGGACTTAAATTGGCTGTTATCACTATTTTTAAATGGCGCATATCCTGTTTAAGAACAAAACTGTTCAAAATGAATGACTGCATGAATAAATGAATGAGCAAATTAATATTTTATCTGGCTGCTGTAGAGCCTCCCTTCCACTCCCTCACGCCTATATGAGTATCACTCCTGATGAGGGCGCTCACTAAAAAGCATTAAAGATGGACTGTCAGTCAGAGTGGTCAGCCGTCCTTAAACACGGTTGGATATGTGGATAAGTGCTTGGATAAGGTCTTTTTATTGAGTCCACTCAGTTGGGCTTATTGGCTAGTAAATTAAAGGGCAGGTCCACATGTTTCTTCATTCCATTCGAGTATCATGTGCACATGAATGAGCTCAACAATCTGCATCCTATTTACAAATAGAAATTAGTCTGCAACACACACACACACCCGCGCCCGCGCGCACGCACACACACACACACACACACACACACACACACACACACACAGCGTTATACCTCACCTGTTTCGGTGCCAATGTGTCAGTATGCAAACAGAGGCCCCTTGTAGACTTGTTAAAATGTGACACCCCACTTGTCAGGGTTTTAGTTCGTTTACCCGGGATACAGGACAGTGATGCTTGTCTCTAAGTGACAGTGAAGAGGAATGAGACATGAGGGTGTGGTCTCCATCCATCCATTTAAACAGAAGCAAACTGTTTGGATCTCCCAACCTTCATCGAAGGCCAAATCTGCAACTCTATTCAATTAGCAGCAGTCTTGCATGGCCGGAGCTCTCTCCTCACTGTGCAATAATCGCATGCATAATTGACATGCATCATTTGATGCTCCTAATTTGACGCTTCTATGGAGCACTGCATATGCTGATATGAAATGTCAGCAGCTCTGTCACCAGTATTTTACCACGGCAATGAGAAACCTTACTATATCATATTTTATGATCTGTGGCCTGCTCTGGAGTCTGCCTCGTATATCTGGAGACCTGCTAGTGGACCAGGTAGACTATACTGCGTTCATATTTTGCCTATAGATCTTTTATTGTCTGCTACTAGCTAAATTACCTGCTTATGTTACAAGGAATTTTTGGATTGGAAGTACTGTGGCTTTTCCATGTCTTGTAGTCGGCTTTCCATCAAGAACACCCAGATTAAAAACATGCATGATGTCCTGTGCCTCTCAATAGTTCAATGGTCATTGCGATTTTTAGAAACCTCGCAAAAAACATTCATTCTGGTCCTCTGTTGACGCTCCAAAGTCAACAAGTTCGAAGCGGATACGGTTTGAGCCTCTGAAAACAATTTGACGATCTATCTGTCAATTTCTACTTTGGTGCTGTAACAGCACAAGAGGAAAGTGTGTCTGAAGCCACTGTCAAGAAAAGAAAAGAATAAAGACAGAGTTTGTAGCTCTTCAACTAGTGTCTATTTTAGCTAGCATTTGATTACCTGTGTCCACTTGGGGAACACAAAACAACTCCAGACCAGCTAGTCATGGAAACCATTCATCCAGATACATACTGTACACGCAACTATTCCGAAAAAGCTGCAACCAGCATGTTCTGTGTCTGTTCGGTGTTTGCAATCCAGACATGTTTGCTGAAATAATGTTTAAAAACCTGACTCAATTACTGTGAAAAACATTGTGTTTTTCCCCATTGACATTGAAACCTCCTTTGCCTCATTCTTAACTCTGAGCAGAGAGAAGGGAAGTCAGAAAGAAATCCAAGGAAATTAGTCTGTGAGTTAGAGGCAGAGAGAGACCATGGGGAGTAGAATTTGTCAATACAGCAGACTCAACTTCTGTAAAAGACTAAATAATGAACTGATGGAGAGTAGAATTAGATAATGGTCTCTTACTTTACCATTGGCTATCTTGGCGTTTACACATGTAGTGAAAGCCATATGTGCACTGGCCATGGTAACAGCATGCGTAAACTGAATTTCTATGAAAACATCCATCTATCCACCCACCCCCACACACACACACATTTAATGCAACACTTATTATGAATGTATTGCTAATTTTCCTTTTTTGAGGCAGGTTAATGAAGACCAAATCTCAAATTACAATGACAATGTGGGCAAACAGACAGACACTGATAGTCAGTGAGCCATCACCACCAAATACCCAGCAAGACAGTCAATCAGCATACAGCCAGACAGTACACAAGTCAGTCAGCATCCAGACAGCCTGCAAGTCAAACATCGAGTCAATCATTCCAGTCAACCAGCGGACAGACAGGGTGGTGTCTGTAAATAAAGGATGTTAGCGAGATGGCCTGCAGATGGTTATTTTCACTCATGCCTGCAAACACCACTCCTGCGTCTGGCATCTCCTCTCCTGAGTGGAGATGAGTCATCAGAGTTTGGCTCCGGAACAGCCACAGCCCCAACAAAGGCCATATTACAGCTGGCTGGCTGCCGCATTGCTCCTCAATGAGTCGGCCAAACGTGCAAGTCTGTGGGCGTGGGAGAGCCTCACCTCACTCAGTGTATCGTGGAGTTTGTTGAGTATTTTCTATCCATGTTTGAGAGTGAACAGTTAACGTCCCCGGAAAGGGAAAAAAAAGAACTATGTTTTGAAACAAAAACATAATATACCCAACAAATAATTCAATGTGGTTCAGTAATTGCTTTCTAGCAGTGGGGGTCAGGGGTAACATTTCCACATCCAGCCCAGTTTTGGTCTCAGTTTTGTTTCTAGCCAACTAAAACTGTTCTTATTTGTATATTTATTTTGACAAAATCACAGTAATGAACACTGTGTTGGCCCCATCGAGATAAAAAATAACTGGAGACAATGATTTGACTAGAATTGACTAGAATGTAGTTGCTCACTCAGCATCCAAGAAGTGCCTTGACAAATTTGTTTCAAGGGGATTTACTACCGACAATTTTGAGCTAATGATCTGAAATGTTGTATACACACACTTTGGTTACAGTGCGTATGCAACATGAGCACCACGAATGCCTGAGTTCAGCTCATACATCGAGTGTGACATTGTAATGCTTATTTCTATTTCTATAAGCCTCAGGGAAAAATCTATCCCTGGAAAAAGAATTCTGGCGATATAAAGACATTTGGAGGCTAAATGTGTCACTTGAAACCATGTAATTTTGTCACAATAAATAGCTACTTTTGAATGTGCGTCAGTGAGAAAACAGGCTTTTTGGTGTGCCGTCCAGCTTCCGTGACCTGGCTGCTAGAGGGGTAGCAGGTTTCAACCTGAGAGTCGAGTCCTGCCTTCCTGGTTGACCCACCGCTACAGAATGAATGTAGAGGACACACTGATTCAATCATGTTTCCAGGGGGACGTTTTTAATGTAGCACCGAGGGACAGTGCTTTAAGGAAATGACTTGTCAGATTTGGGCCCCTGAAAGCCTGAACCCCACAGATAACACAAATTATCCCAATATGTTGTGACAGAATGTTAGAGGTAACTAATGTAATTACAGGCAGTAGCCATGTTTTACACAAATCTTTATTAGTATACTCCTAGGGGCCAATGAATGAATCATTGAAGTCTAAAATAAGTTACATGCCTATTAATTATGCAACCTCTTGAGTTTAATGGCATTGCGCACAGCTATACACAGTGTTGTTGATCATTATGTGTCGAGGAAGCGGGTGTTCATTTATGGAGGAGGCACAAAACCTTTGTGCTTGGTGTACAGACAGGTGTTGTGTTCAGAAAATTGCAAAGTTGGCTCACAGTATATTGGCTGCTGCAGAGATAAAGCCAATGCTGACATAATTTGCCATCAAATGTCACAATACTCCACCTTCCCCAATACTCATCCCAGGCTATTGTCGACAGGCACAGTTAAGCTGCTATTGAAAAGATGTGTTGTGTCCAGCAGGATACAATGTAACAGGAACCTCAGCTTAGCGAGGGCTTTTGTAGCTCAGGGGACGCATTTAATTGTGGCGCATTCTGTCTGATTTGAGTTGTGTGCGGCTTCCTGTTGCACTGGGGAGGAGTGATGGCCTGACATTTCATTTGGCTTTGGCCCAGATAAGACATGAAAAGCTCAAACAAAGCCTCCCGTTTCTGACAGCACGAGAGAGGCCTCTGCGTTTAGCAGAAGTACCCAGGAGAGTCGAAGTGTAAACAACACAAAAGGCCTCCCATCAGCAAAGACTTTTGCACATCAGAGTTTTAAAGTTATACTTCAGTAATCTCAATCTTCACAAGTTGTGATGGGCAGAGGACACAGACAAAAAGTCAGTCTAATCTTCACATCTTGTGAGTACATGTCAATTCTATGTGCTCAATTTAAATAAGACCAGTTAAAATGTCTCCATATATGAATAGTTTGAAAATATCCAGGAGCATAGTAGTAGTTGGACCAAAGGGTTATTTTAGTCTATATATTGTGGTGGATAATACATTTATTAAATGGATTTATTAATTAACACTGCTAACAGCTTTATAATGGTAATGCTTGTTAGTATATTGTTTTTAATGTATCATATACATTTAATCTATCAGTGTCTTGTAAATAGCAGTGGGCAGCAATAGTGCTGGATGAGGCCTTGAGGGTTTTTGGATTGAGCTGCTCTGGGATGAATACAGACTTGGGTCAAGAAGTACTAGCAATTAATTTTTGCTCCTTGTTTAAATAGTATCAGTTTAAATAGTATCAGATAGTATAATTCCATAAGTTTAGACTATATGAAAGTCAATTAAGTATACGTTTCTGTGATTGACAGCGTACCCGACATTATGTGAATTCCCCTGGTTCAATTAAACACCTCCCATCTGGTAGTCCGTGTAAGTTAAAACAAACGCTTGTTTTAGAATTTTGGGCAGTATTGCTTTGACCTAGGTCTGGATGGCTGTGTCTTATAAGGGATAAGCCAGCATGTTACTTCACATGTACTTGGACATTGGACACATTGTGGCCCCTGTGGTCTGCTCACACTCTGAGAAAAAATATTCCACATCACGCAAACTACAACATGTGTGTTCGTACGTACACACATACATACAGAGGTTATCCACACTGTGAGTCACACAATCATTGGGTTTGGCAAGAGAGGGATGTTAGCTGTTTGACCCAAAAGGCCTCCACAGCTGCTCCCTTCCAACCAAATACACACACACACACACACACACACACATACACACAGAAACACACACTTCTGAGGTGCAGTGAGGCATTGTTTTCTCCCCTTGCCCCCTGACCCTTCAGCTGTCTAACTCCATGCCTTGTTGGCTCTGCTGCTTTGCCCTGTCTTTTCCTTTAACGCTCCTCTCTTCCCCCTTATCCTCTCTTCATCTTTCTTTCCTATCTAGGAAACTGGGAAGGAACAACATCTTTCATCTCCCCTCTGTGACAAAAACAAAGAATCTTTATCTCTCGCTTTCTGGAATTGTTACTCGTTTAACTGTCTAGCTCGCGGCTAGCAGCTAGCTGTGGCCCTTGGTTTCAATAAGGAATGCTAACAATGCAAATCCGCCATTTTGGAAAACTGGAAGACAAATAAAAACCATTTTCTCCAGTGTGAATAACGTCTATTGAAGAATAACTAAAATTAAAAATATCAAGGTATTTGTTTCATATTCTCATTTTGAAAGTTAAAGCCCAATTTCTTTCTCTGTTCCCCTTCATTCTCATATCTTCTTCCATCTAGAAACTCAACTCAGGTATAGGGATGATCAGGAAACCATTGTCCTTGCCATGTATGTATCAGTGAGTGGGCGGCTCTCCTATACATTACAATCAAAGGCGTGCCTTCTCCCACTCTGCATGAATAATATCGCTGATTTATTTAGCAGGCTGACATGGTTTTGAAGTGCAGGCCAGGTTGGAAGCTACGATGCCAGCATGAAGAGAGGGTCTTTGGGATCGGGAAAAGGGGGATGGTAGTGGAGTCCTCCGACAGATCTATAACCACAGATGATGGAGGCTGAAAATCCAAGGCCAGAGAACGAATAGGCATCCTCTGCTTTCACGTGACAACGCTGTTCCCATTTGTGACCGATTTACAGATATTGTTTCACATTAGTCTCTATAAGCTCCCAGTTAAATTCAATCAAAAATGCATAAAACACACAGAGGCCAATAGAAATGTCTCCGCAATTACCCATATATCCATTTTATTTAGGGAAAATTAGATAATTCTGCCTGCCATGTCTTGCCTCTATGTCTCTGTCCTTCTGTCTACTGTATCCAACTCTCATTTATTCGTCAATCCATCTATCCACCCACATGCTCTCCATGGCGGTGCAGTGATTCATGAAGCCATGGTACTTTTCCTGAGCAGCTCAATGGCCAGGGATTCAAATCCCACTGGGATTATTGGGAAATAATAATAAATAATAATAATAATAATAATAATAATAATAATAATAATAACTTTATTTATATAGCACCTTTAAAAACAGAGTTTACAAAGTGCTTTGGCAGACAAAATAAAAGCAGGAAGGCAATATAACAACAGAAAGCCAAACAGAAGGCCAAACAAAAGCAAGACAAAATTAAGTTAAAGTTAAGATGAAGTAAAGACGTAAAAACACAGTAGAGAGAAGACAGAAGGATGATGAAAGATAAAGACGGTAAAAGAGATAAAAAACATAAAAGAGTAAACATAAATAAATACAAATAAAAAGAATAAAAGCAATAAAAAGACGACATCACATAAAAACAAGTCTATAAAAATGGGTTTTAAGAAGTGATTTAAAAGAAGCCACTGATTCTACGAGCCTCATCTCCTCAGGCAGGTCGTTCCAAAACTGAGGGGTCCTGATGGCAAAAGCACGGTCACCTTTAGATACACGACTAGGTACACGACTTTGAAATGGCTAGAAGGGCCCCACCTGAGGATCTAAGGCTGCGAACTGGCCCACATGGGGTCAACATTTCTGTTATGGAGCTTGGGGCCCGACCCAGACATGCTATAAAGGTGATCAGTAAAATCTTAAAATCAGTTCTAAATCAAACAGGGAACCAATGGAGAGAAGCCAGGATCGGGGTAATGTGATGTTGTCTGTTAAAAGCAGTAAGACGCCTAGCTGCTGCATTCCGAACTAGCTGGAGGCGAGAGAGTGACTTTTGGTTTATGCCAGAAAAGAGAGAGTTACAGTAGTCAACTCCAGAGAAAATAAGTGGGTGAAGGACTAAAACAAAATGCCCGCGATCGACCTGTAATGCACATGGTGGATGGATATGTCAATGTTCACTCTTTTCCGTTAACTTTTCATCAACAAATTTGCATGTATAAATCAATAACACACCAGTTCGTGGCCAGAGGAATTAATGCCCTAAGATAATGTTCACGTTGTCTAACATCAACTGTAACAATCCTATCACTTATACACATAGAGAACAGACAAGGAGGCACAAGGAGGTCAAGGAGGACATAATATATGTAATGTGTGTGTGTAATATGTGTGTGTGTGCGTGTGTGTACATATGTACACACACACACACACAGTACATACATACATACATACTTTCTTCACTGATTTACTTAACTGCTTTTGTTGCTGCCACAAAAGGAAGTCACCTTCCATGCAGCTAGAGTAGAAGAACCATGTCTGTTTAAATTAAACAATTCTGTCTTATGTATAGCACATACGCACGCTTGCAATTGGCTATTCTGCCTGCATCAAGCCTGGGTTGAAAGAAGGTATAACTAAAAGCTTTACTATCAAAAGACCCAGTGGGGAACCCACTTCAAATAAACCCTCAGCACAAAGAACTACGGCTGAATGCACACTACAAGACACAGCGCCGGAATACTTTCACAGGCTCAGTTTCCGTCAATGCCCACAATTAACAATAACGGGCTGTTGAAAGACCCCATATTTGCCAGCCAAGACAGGGCTCCAGAGTGCGACCATTTTGGTCGTGAATGTCTGTCGCTGACTGACTCACTGACTGACTGAGTGATGTTACACCATACGTTGTTTGCAGTCACATGATTCCGATGACGAGGGCAGGAAGTCAAAAGCAGAATGGACGAGATGGAGGAAAGTCCATACTGTGCTAGTTTAGACGATAACAGAAAATCACAACATGTGTTGGACGTGATCATTGTGTTATGAACTCAGCAGAGAAGCAAAGAGTGCACGCACTAAGAAGCATGTTCACGTGCACAGGAGATGATCTACACTGCAGAGATGACACCAGAACAGAGTTTGCAGAGACAGTTTCGCTACTCGTTGATGAAATAAAATTGTGAGAAAGAGAGACGGATCCATTTTCTTTTTTGGTATCGATTCTATTGACCTAGTCTTGTTGACGCTAGTCAGCGCGTAGCGGCTCGTTGCCAATCTGAGGGGCATGGGCCAGCTGAGGGGGATATTCTGTAAGGGAGCAGCGCACACTTTTCTTTGAGTCATTTGAGATTTATTTATTTGAGTTTGTCAAGCATTTTAAACATTGGCACTTTTTTATGTTTATTTTTTAAACAATTGAGGTTATTGCGATTTCTTGTTTGTGCTGTGATTTAAATAAAGAAAAAACATTTATCTGCACCTTTATTCCTGTTTACAATCATTTACATAATGTGTTAAGAAATTACCAATGTGTATGGGAACTGACAAAAAAGGTAATGCTTAAAATTAGGGCTGAATGATTTGGATAAAATATCTAATTGCGATTTTTATGACAGATATTGCGACTGCGATTTGATTTGCGATTTTTTTTTTAAAGTCAAGCTTCAGTTCAGTAGTCACTGTGTAATAGATTTAAAACATGTGATGGAGAATTACCACATACACTCGTCATATAACTGAATTATGTTTGAAGCACCCACTGCTTCAGTCCTCAATGATTCATATTACTGTTTTGGTTTTGACAGATGGAGCTTTTGAAAATTTGGCAGGATTCAGTATTTAAATCATAATCCCTTCTCCATTTGTAATAGAACCATATCAAACTGCATCAATCAATTAATCAGTCAGTCAGCCAAGCAAGCAATCTTTATTTGGAGAGCACATTTCATAGACAAAAAATAAAAACATGGTCTATAGAATCAGACCTGCCAACTAACATATCATTTTCAACATTAGTCAAACAGAAAGTCAAACTAATAGATGTGCATGGCGCATTGCATCCAAAAGAATCCCAAATACAATGGAGCGTCTGCCTCATTTGACTGCACCACATTTATTTCACCAGCAGATGTCACTCGAGTGCACTGTGTTAAATTAAGCATCAAGTAGTGATCCCATTTTCAATATAATTAGCCGAAAAGCTTCAAGGCTTCAGAAAGCCTTGTTTCGCCATCACTACACATCTGTCGTCTAAAACCTGAAATACTCCCATACCATCGAAGTACTGCTTTTCTTCGGGACTAAATTATCGAATGTTGCTTCTAGCTCAGTGGAGGCCATTTTTTCGCACCACGAATGTAACGTTTTCCTTGGGTTTCATGGGTTTGTTGTTGGTGGGCGTATACACAGTCACCTTGGGCCTCTTCTGATTGGTGAGCATTACTGTCACACAAGGAGGACGGCATGAATTTATAAAACCATTGACATGACAGTTTAAACCCTGGGTCAGACGCGATATACGCACATAACGTATATCCTAAATCGCAGTCTTTGCGATTTGCTATTCGCATTGTTTCAAATTGCAATTTCGATTCGAAATCAATTAATTGTTCAGCCCTACTTAAAATGTATTATTGCAGCGCAGTGAAAAATTTTGGGTGCACCTAAATTATGTGCTGGCGCACCAGTGCAACCAATGTGCAACCATATAGAATGTCTTAATTAGCAAGACATTTTGTAAAATATATTAGATTTTATTTTCTTTATATATTCTCTATATTCTATATTCTCTTTTACATGGATGGGTTGGCTTGTGAGGAGGTCTTACACTATATCGCATTTCAATCAAATGTTTCTAAATAAGTTCTGTGTGTTGAGGGTATTCATGCATATTTGACGCATTTCTGATGACGTAAACTTGTTTTTTAAGAATTCAATTTTCTGTTGGGGAGGCTCCCTGGACAGCAAGCAATGATCATGAGACATGGAGACACACACACACACACACACACACACACACACACACACACAAATACTTTCATGCACACATACATACACTGCTGTTAATAACTTAGTGAGTTGGTTCACTGAGTCAGAGTGTGTCCTTCAGTTCTGTGAACTGTGCTTTATTAATTGATGTTCTGTTCATTTAATTACATAATTTAAAATTCATTGGAATGGCTATCAAACCCGTAGTTTAACAAACAACAAAAAATCATTTTAAATAATCGACTCAATTAAATAATGAAAAAATCCTCACACAGTATACGAGCTCTGACAAGGGTACAATATGCACAGATAGACATAATGATACAGACACACAGGTACACACTCACAATCAAACCTGTATAGTTTAACAAAATTTTTATAATTTTCATCGACTAAATTAAATAATAAATCCTCAGTGACTCTTGCCTTTAAAAAGTGAACATGTAAAATATTTCAATTGGATTGAACTCAACATTCTGACTTTCTTAGTTTGGTATATAACTCATTAGCAGTGTGTCTCTGTGCAGTTGTGAGCACCCTCAGGAGCTCAAATAACAATCATCCCTAAACATATGGCTAATAACGCTAATGTCATCAGAACGAGGCAAAGCTCAGAAAATGAAGAAATAATCATTATAATTTCCACACCCAATTTCCCCAGCCAATCACTCCTGATTCCCGCAGACTGCTTTGCCTTTCAAAAATTATTCCCAAAGTCTGGCACATATGAATGTCTTGGGTGATTGATAGCTCCAATTTACCCCCCTGTAATATTAAACTCTGAATAATGCATAGTTCAGCTAGCACTGCTGAGAGATGGAGAGGGTGCACGTGCACTCACACACACATGCATTGGAATACACACCTGTGTGACAGCACATTCACTTGTGTATTAACACACCCACAAATAAATAAAGACTTTCATATACAAGAAGAATGTTACTGACCTCAAATACAGAAGACAACCTCGTGTCATTATTGTCTACCTGCCTCAAAAGAAACTGACAATGGCAAATAAGAAGAGGGCTATAGGACGTTGTAACCTTCACGTAATTAAGCAGAGCTTGATAAATAACCAGTTCAATTTGTGAGGATCTCATATAATTAAAACAATTAAGCATGTAATTAATCTTTTACAAAAAAAACCTTGAGATCAGTCTTAAATGCTAATTTAATAGTGTGTCACTAACCATAAATTTTACCATATTTTATATACCATTTTACCATATTTATTTCTTATGAGTCTGAAAGTGTCATCCCTGGAGTTGTTCAAAGATGCCACAATAGAGGCCATATAGAGGCCTATGTCAAAGTTCATTTTAAGCAGTAGGACAGTCTTCAATCCTATGGTATGCTAGAAAGCCCTCAATAATCACACTATTCAGTTTTCTCTGAAAACAATTAACCGATCCCAGTCAGGGGTGTACTGGGGATGTACTGTACAGCTGTGCCTCTTGAAATGGAAGGAAACAATTTAGCATTTTAGGCCTAGTCCTTTCTTTATTTTAGCCCTAATCCCAAATGTGATCTAGTGGTGCCTCCAAATTGTGCACAAAACACTAAATCACCATATAGGCATGTTTGGCAACACTGCCACACAACTGCTTTATTCTAAACACAAACATACACAGGCCACTTGATGTGACTACTGTCAAGGTTAATAAATATGATGTTTCCTCAGTTCTTCTTGATAAGTATTTGTTGACAGTCAATTAAATGTGCCACCAAATTTAGGGTTAGGTTAGATACAGTAGATTAGGTAACACAGACTAATTTCCAGCTAGAAGCAGGCTAGAAAGCCTTTGAATCGCCCAACAAGGGAAAATAAAATCAGGTTGGTTAAAGAGTATGGCAATCCAAAATATTACTTCTATTCAGTTAAACAGTACTATTGAGAAGGCTGGGGGGTGGAGCTCGGATTTCATTATTCGCCTGGCAATACCACAGATAAAAATCTGATTGGATAAGAGGACGCATAGGCTCTACACTGAACAGCAGGAGCTCTGAAAGGGAGACAGAAGTAATAATGACAGTAGAGACTGAGAACAAATGATGCAAAATTACTACACTGAACAAATTATAAACGCAGCATGTGATCATTTATTAATTTTTTAAACTTATAATGAACATATGAATATAAATCTTTCTACACAGGAAAATAAACATTTTACCAATTGAATGAAAGGACAATTATAGCAAACAATGAATGCAATTCAAAGACACTGGAGTGAAGAGGACTTAGGAGTAGGGTCAAGATGTGGATTCAAAACTGTCAGTACCGTGTATGTCCACCACTGACATCACGTAAAGCGACACACCTCCTTCGCATAGAGTTAATCATGAGATTGTCGAATCGTGCACATTCAGATGTTTGGCGACGGCCCTAACTGACATGCCAGCATACAGCACGCCAATAACCTGTTCTCGACTCTCTCTGCTCATCTGTGGCATCTTGTCCTTTGATTTCATTTTTAGGTGGCCTTTTATTGTCCCTAGTCCAAAGAGTGTCCGTGTAATGGTTATGCATTGTGATTGTTAATGTTAGATCGGTTCCCAATCGTCACGTGTCGTTGCTGCCTCTTCCTTATAGCATCTTCAATTGTTAAAATCTTTATTCAAAATGAGATTATTGCTTGTTATTCTGAAGAAAAATCTGTTCTAATAAACTAATGATTCAAAATCAAGACAGCTTCTTTTGTTGAGAAAACATTACGCACGCAGTCACGCGCACCAAATGCGCGATTTTAATATAATTCATCCACAAGGTGAATTATAGTGAAGGTAAAAATAGATATGGATGTTGTTTTTTATCATATGTCCGACAAACTGTAATCATTCCGGACATTCTAAAAATGTAAATATGTGTTATTTTTTCTTGATTTTTCTTGACAGACGCAGTTTCAGGAGGTGAGTCTGATTAACAGAGTGTTTATTAGTACTGCTTGCCTTTGTCTGCTCTCTCTTGCAGTGAGGCTGGGTCCTACACACACAGCACAAACAGACACAGAGTACCTGGAACAGCACAGATATAGAGGACTGAAAAAAGCCTGACTTATTTCTGTTGGTTTTGAACACTGGCCTGTTGTTTTATGTTAAAGAAGGTGTCAAGTAAAAGGCTGTCTGTACACAATCCCCCTGACTCTGTATCGTTCCTTCCATCCAAGAACCCAGAGTAGTGACTGAAATTTGTCACAATTAGATAATGCCACTTTAAGGAATAAGACTGTGCCTTTAAAAAAAATAATGGATGCCTGAGACTTGTTTTGTTTTTTTCCGCTCAAAAATAACAATAGATGCAGTCAGGAGAGACGGCAACATTGATTACTTTAATCAATATCTCCAGCTGTTGGTACAATAGGATTTCTATCAAACATTTGAAAATCTTAAGAAAAAAAAAAATGTACATAGATTTTTCTATAATAAAAATAAAAATTTTCATGTTTTTGTTGTTTTCACTTGAAGCACTAAAAGTAAGTGCAGCAGGCACATATTTACCACACACACACACACACGCACACACTGAGCTCAGGCATTCGGGCGGGGAGCAGTGAGATGGCT
>OMKK01086386.1:0-13054 GCA_900302305.1 Polymixia japonica
CGCCGGTATTAATGTGTATAGACCTATTTAGTTCGCAACCAACAACAAAAAAAGACAGGATTGTCATATTGTGGAAGTTTGTATGTTCCCCTTTAGAAAGAGAGAGAGAGACTGTGTGTGTGTGTGTGTGCGAGCGTGCGTGTGTGTGTGGGAGAACTATAGAGAAAAGAGATTTTTGGTTTACACTGTGTTTGACCCGTTAAATTTGACATTGCTGCATAGTACATAGGAAGGTATCACGATTGAGTTATGTTTTTTATTTTTTGATTAATCATTTTGACAGCACTAATGTCTACTGTATATAGACATAGACAATCATACAAGGGTAATTGTTGCTAAGCCTGCCCTGGGTACACAAATGTTCTTGTCCAGTTTTATTTTGCATCCGTTGCCCTCAGATTCCTGCAACTAAGCTTGCATGTACATTCCAATAAAGGTTAGGATAAATGATAACATGCCTCTGAAGTTTGACTTTTTGCACCATTACAATACTTATAGGCAACTAGTCATCATATCTTCTGCTCTGTGAAACACATGTTAATGCTCAATAGTACACATATATGGTTCTTTAATATATTTGCATTATACTAAAATGCGTTCATTTTCAATGGGCATGTATGCGGCTGAAACAGGTAGCCTATAGTGCATCCCAAATTTTTCAACATTAACATTTTAATATAACAGTCATTATGGCCTTTACAAAAATGTTTTTTTGGGGAGGGGGGGTAGTGCACTATAGGCCCCTGTGGTGCGGCCTAAGCTTTTGTCCTTATTGGCATTTTTCCCCCTTACATTACTTTTACTTTTTTACTTTAAGTAGTTTTGAAACCAGTACTTTTATACTTTTACTTGAGTAAAAAACTTGAGTTGATACTTCAACTTCTACAGAAGTCTTTTTAAACCCTAGTATCTATACTTCTACCTGAGTAATGAATGTGAATACTTTTGACACCTCTGCAAGACACTGTCTGTCTGTCTGTCCTCTCCTGTCTGTCTGTCTGTCTGCCTGTCCTCTCCTGTCTGTCTGTCTGTCTGCCTGTCCTCTCCTGTCTGTCTGTCCTCTCCTGTCTGTCTGTCTGCCTGTCCTCTCCTGTCTGTCTGTCCTCTCCTGTCTGTCTGTCTGCCTGTCTGCCTGTCCTCTCCTGTCTGTCTGCCTGTCTGTCTGTCCTCTCCTGTCTGTCTGTCTGTCTGTCTGTCTGTCCTCTCCTGTCTGTCTGTCTGCCTGTCCTCTCCTGTCTGTCTGCCTGTCTGTCTGTCTGCCTGCTGTGTGTCTCTCCTCTCCTCTCCTGTCTTCACACCATGTCTCCTCACCTCTCCTCTCCTCTCCTTTCCTTTCCTTTCCTCCCCTCTCCTTTCCTTTCCTGTTTCCTCCTGTCCTCCCCCCTCCCCTCCTCTCCCCTGGTGCCCGCTCCACAGCCGGTGAGATTACACCCATCCATCCCACCCTCCAGCACCTCCAGAGCCCCCAGTGATCGCTGTGTGTCTACGGAGGGGGGAGGAGAGAGAGAGAGAGAGAGGAGTGGGGGTAATCAGTTCCCGGTGTCAGGGGGCCGGGGTGTGTGTGTGTGTGTGTGTGTGTGTGCGGGGGGGTGGGATAGGTAGAGTAAATAACCCTACAGGACTGGGCGTGTCCTGTCAGAATACTGAGCGAGATGGAACGCCGGCCAAATACGCACCTCAGTCTGACCGCCACAGATGAAGAGCCTATCGATCAGCGACGGGCAGGCGAGGCGAGGCGAGTCGAGGCGAGGCGAACGGTCAGAACGTGCGTCGGACGAGCCCTGGCGGTCGTTAGTTAGAGAGATAGGTTTTAAAAGTTAGAGCGATTGGTTTAACGGAGGCGGGTAGGAGGGCGGGAGCGAGGGAGCGGGTTCCAATCAGTGTGGAACGTAGTGCAGATGAGGACAAGGTACCCAGGGGAAATTCATGAGGTAACCTTTACGATTTTTATGAGGAGATTGGACTTAGAGGCACCGGAGTTACATCTCGGGGGCGTTTCTAGGGTGCGCGTGCGCGTACGTGTGTGTGTGCGGTTATTAAAATGGATTATGGTGTATGTGTGTCGGTGAGACAAACAGTGTATGATTTAAATGTGTGTGTTTTTGTGTGTGTGTTTTTGTGTGTGTGTGTGTGTGTGTAGACAGTCTGCACCACCATTCAGGAGCGTTGAAACACCAGCCACTCCCCTGCTAGACAGTTTCCAATAGCAACGGATGCTACAGTGTTTGGTGGATCGTTCCTCTTTCATGCTTCATACTCATTTATTTCTAATACAGTATACTGTTCTACTCTTTTTGAGCATCTTAATGTGCACGAGCAAATGATCACCATTATTAGTTTAATCTCTTTATATTTTACTTGAACGATGTTTAGCCGACATTCTAATAGTTCACACGTTAACTGTCGGGGGGCTCAAACGAGCGGCGTTTCCGTTACAGGACGGACTCTCAAACCGCCAGACCGCTAGTCCGGTTTACACATCTGCGATGCATCTGGCTACCGTGTGACTGGCCTGCAGCGACCAGCGCAGGACTGCAGGAGAAAGCAACACACTGCTTTAAACAGCTTCATATAACGGCACTTTCGGTCTCCTAAACAAAGAAGCGTTGGGTTTGCAGGGAATGCTGATTAATTACCACGACTGTAATACGATCAGTTGAAGTTTGTGTCTCTGAGGTTAGATAACAGATAAAACATGCCAGAGTTAATATGAGGTCTGAGCGTAACAGAACAGTAAAACACTCAAATCCACATTTTGTATTCCTGTCCAATCGAATGTGCAGCGTATCTCGCTCTCGGTCTGTCACTTAAGTCGAGAGAAAAACCCCAAAAGTATTGATTTTTTTTCTATAAAGTAACTACGTTCAATGAGCCCTCCTGCTTTGCTCTATCCCGAATGTGTCCTGAAACCCTGATGAATAACACATGGAAAGTTTCCACTCCAAGACACACTGAGAACGAACCAACCAAGAAAAAAAAAAGAAAGAGGCCTCTCTTTTCATCTCGCCAGAAAAATAGCATTTGTCTGCCTCTATTTTCCTCCCAATTTCCCAGAGTCTTTCATTTCTAAGGGAACTGGCTTTTGTGAAGTCTATCAAGCTGCCACTCTGAAGCCTCCGGGTCCCTTCTGCATCCCTGTGTGCCCTCCTGTTCCTGTTGGGTGAAACCGTTTCACATCCGCGACTTAATACAACAATTTCCACGTCGTAACGGCGGGCGAAGTTCAGCGCTCGTCGGCTTGGCGTTCGGCGTCCGGCGGGCCCCTGCTGGGGGTCCGGCAAAATCCCAGCGCGATATGACGTCTTTGGCTGCTTTCTGCGGAGGAGCTTAAGAAGAAGACGTCGTCCTCCGAGACGCGTCAGTCACCAACATTGCTACTTTCTTCATGTTTAAATCCGTTTCTCGGTGCTGTATCTTTGAGTCGTGGGCTGTATATCGGGGAGGACTTTTTGAAAGTTAAGCTTACTGTGAATTAAGGTCAACTTGTATTGGGGGTTTATTGGGATTGCTGTGTCATGTGATGATGCGTCATGTGATGATGCGTCATGTGATGATGTGTCGTGTGTTGTGATTGTAAAGGGGGAAGATCACGGCTTACAGTTCTTATTTCCTGATTAGTGTTTACCATTTTGTTTTTATTGTCGTGTTTTGGTGACTCTGTTCTGTTCTGTGAATTTCCCTCCAGGATAAATAAAGTATGTCTGTCTACCAACAGAGTCACTGTTAAGGTTGAGATTGTACTTTTCCACAAAGCCAACTTTTCAGGATTTTTACTTCACTGACGTGTTATCTGTTGTTTTTGTTATTCACAATTCATTATTAATAGCTTGGCCTGGCTAATTGCTAACGACCTTTGACCTTTATTCAAGTTGACCTGCTAACAGCCTCCTCACCTGACAGACATGTTTGTGGGTCAGTGACGGTAAAAACAAAGAGCAAATTATAAACCTCATGCGAGGTTTTCACAGAACATCAATAAAATTTTATGCTAAAGGCGTTTAAAGGTTATGACCAAAGATGTACACACACACACACACACACACACACACCCCGACCCCAGACTTTAAGAGTTTAAGAGATTGTTTGGTATGGAGGTGGGTGGTCCTTCTCTGCCTCATCAATTAGATATAATTAATGTAATTATGAAGGCAGGCAATCAAAACAACCCAGAATTGCGTGGTGGCTGATTTTAACAAACCTTTGTAATGAACCTTTCATCAGCTGTACAGCAAACAAAATTTGATCCTACCTGCGATGTAGGAACACGACATTACAGCGCTGTCAGGAAAGATGCTGCAGAGTTTATGTAGGACAGACAGACAGACAAACTGTTACAGAAGTGTATGAGTGTGTGAAACAGACAGACGGACAGGAACACACACTGGTGTGAAAGACAGACGGACAGACATGCAGCAAGACAAACTGTGAGTAGTGTGTGTGAGAGAGATGGATGAACACGGAGACAAACTGGGGAAGTGGTGTCTGTGTGTGTGTGTGTGTGTGCGTGTGTGTGTGTGTGTGCGTGAGTGAGTGAGTGTGTGTGTGTGTGTGCTTGTGAAAGAGACAAATGGATAAAATAAAAGACAGAGTGACGAAGCTGTAGGTTGTCACAGATAGATAAATGAAGGTAACAGAGAGGAGGAGGAGGAGGAGGAGGAGGAGAGAAGAGGACTGGAACAGCAGGAGTAAATGGATGGTTTGATCCAGGGACAGAAAGACAAGAAAATAAACAGATATCCAGTCGGCTGAGGAACGCGTTTTCTGTTCTAAAAAGCTAATAAAAGATATTTCCAAAAAAAGACAGTATGACAGTCTTATGATGTTAATAACGTTATTCTTCATGTTGGCTTGATTTACATGTTTAGATATTTATAACTAAATGTCACCGTGATATTGAGTTTCTGAAAACTCTAAAAAGTGAGTTTCTGAAAATTCTTCAAATTGAATTTCTGAAAATTCTAAAAAGTGAGTTTCTGAAAACTCTAAAAAGTGAGTTTCTGAAAATTCTTCAAAGTGAATTTCTGAAAATTCTAAAAAGTGAGTTTCTGAAAAAACTTCAAAAGTGCTTATGCTGCCATTTTGACTTGATATGTACTCAGTAGGAGAGTATGCACATCATTAAGAGTGTTCCACAAGAAGAAGTGATTTCCAATAACATAACTTGTTAGTGCTCCTGGGACACGACTGCATATGGTCCCATGCAGATGTGTCAGTGTTAAACATCTGGCGCATAACGATAATGTGATGGGAGATATGGGATCTGGGGAAACTACGAATGCAGATAACAAAACACGGGCTGTGTGAGAAGGTCTACGTGGTTCACTACAACATACTAAAACTATGCAGGAGGAACGAACAGTTTCACGGTCAATCGAGATACAACCACGTAAAAAAAAAAGACTTACAGTGCGATAAAAAAGATTAAGGACATGGTTTTAAATCAAATGATGGTACATTTTAAATCAGCTACTCTGCAAATGAAATACTCCTCAAATGCACAAATCAACACTAGAAATCTTAAAGAAATTCACAAATCAACGTATTAATGTCACTACATAGTGCATAGTCAACACCTAGTAAAGTATGTTCTCTTCCTAAATACACAAAGTGATAAAATGTGACATCTGTGGATTGCCTTGACGTTTTCAAGTGCTGCAGTGTCTGCAACAACCGTGAAAATAAATACAATTTCCACTGGGTCTTTCTCTCTAAAACGAACCGTGCTGTAGTGAATTATGTCTTTTCCACTCTCTGTCATCTCACGTCAGAGCAGGAGTGGAGGTGTTCCTTGATAAAAACTGACTCTGACAGAGAAGAGCCGCCCCAACTCTTTTTCCCGTGTCGTGTCCAATCAGACTCACCTCCGCTGATTCCTACCTTTGCTATTCCCTGCTCGTGACGCCCCGCCACACACCAAAGACACAAATCCCCCCCTTTTCAACCTCCAAGAAGGTTTTTTTGTTTACGTTTCTGTCCATCGTGGTTAGAGAGACTGTCCCTTGAACCGAAATGTGGAGCGAGACACTTACCTCTACCCGCTTACTTAAGTTGTTTTTGATGAGAGTGTCAGCTAAATACCTTAAAGGTGCTATCAGTAAGATCTAGTGATGGTGAGGTGAACTACAGTAACAAACCAAAACAAGAACCACAATGTTCCTGCTTGTTCAGGCTGAGGGGAGGAGCTACGTATTGATGGACAGGCAGAGGGGAGGAGCTACGAGTTGATGGACAGGCTGAGGGGAGGATCTGTTTAACGGGCCGTCAAATCAAAACAAAGACCAGGAAGTAGAGAGAAACAGAACCACTGAGACACAATCAAAACAGAGAGAGAGGGGACGCTTTCAGACATCACTATTATACTATACTGTATCTTACCATGCAATGTTGAACACCAATTCAACTTTTTATTTGATTTTAACATATTACTGATAGCACCTTTAAATTAAAATGTAAAACACACATGCTAGAAAGAAATCAGAAGCTTGATCAATTGTTTCAGTAAGTGCAACAGATGTAGAGGAGTTTCTCCGTGCCGGGATCATATTGGCAACTCAAGTCGTGTTGTGAGGACATACTGGCACGAGTGATACAGGGACAACAGAAGCTCCATTCAGGATATATAGTTTGTGATGTTGCACAGGCAGAGCACTAACAAATGTCCCTCTTTATGATTTTCCACTTTGTCCGTTCTGCGTTTTACAGGAACATTAGATTACGTCGAACACAGTTTTTCAGGCGCCAGCATTTCGGGGAGAGAGTCCTTATTGAGTATTTACTGTCCCAGGGTAGTGAGTGTTTCAGCGGGGAGCTTGTCTGCTCTGATATCCGTCAGCGAGCTGAAGGCCCACTATAAGGAGTCCTCTGGGACCCCTCAGGTGGGGGGAGGCAAATTCTCCCTGTCAGGGGAGCAAAAATATTTCCTTTGTGTTTATTGTCCATTATGCAAGGGCCTGTAACGCGTGTTGGGACGTGGGTTTTGTGTTTTTATATTTCTTGGTGTTTGGCAGAGCGTCTGGTTAGGGCGGGACGGTGCGGTGCGGTCTGTCGGGGATCGGGGGCGAGCTGGTCTGGATTACAGCCCTGATTCACGCTCTTCACTCTCAGAAGTTCACATCAAACTGCGCACAAAGGTTCGCTCACGTGCCAAAATGACATCCCTAAAACACGCGCACCTTTCTGAACCGTTAGGTTTTACATCTCCTACTCGGAGCAGCACTTATTTAAATAAAAGATGTCTTTAAAACGGCTTCTCTCCGCTGTCTGCAGCATCTCCCGTGCCGCGCTGGAAGCAGATGAAGCAATAACTCGCAAACCGCTTTAAAAAATGAAAGTTTAAGCGCTGTTACACGCTGTTCTCTCCTTCCGTAGGAGTGAATGTTACCTACGCTAAGCGGTACTTCTGCCTGGTGGATGTAACTCTTACTCTCCACCTCCGGAAGAGAGATCAGTGTGAGATCGGGCCGGTTCGGGCCCATGTCTCATGTCTATGGTTGTGCATCAGGGCACTTCTTTGTGATTAAATGCTTTAATTTAAAGGGTAAATTGATACTAGATGATTTAAATTTTGCATAAAACTGACTCTGAACGGTGACAGAAGGCTGTGATCTTGATGCAGTGGAGATAGCGCGTGGATTTATCTGACATATGTACGGTATGTGTAGTCCTGCAGTCCTGCCTGCTGGTCTCTGTTCCATGTGAAGACCACATGTCCCTGCTCCACTTTCACTTAATCAAATGTTGTACTTTTAAAGTATTTAGCAAATAAAGTCATTATGAGTCTTTTTTTTCTGTCCTGCTTCATTGTCTGTTGTCTTTGTTTTGTGTTTTAAATTTTCTGTTGGATAACGGCCTGTGATCTAACGCACATTTCAGAGAACTCTGAACACAAAAGGTCTAACCTAATAGAATGTAATTTAATCTAATCTAATCTAATGGTATTATCTTTACTACTATTCACATCATTTTCTCCTCATGAGATCAGAACACATTAGGTAAGTGTGTCTTTGTTTTGGGTATTCGTGCCTTATAATATGTCATGATGTGTTGACTAGTCCCAGCACCGCGCGGGCCGGGCGGCTGATACGACGCCGTGCCCGAGTAAACAGACCCTGCTCGGCTGCAAAGGATTCTGGGATGCCTCTGTCGGGGTCTGAGTAAACACGATACGACCTGGCATCTGGACCTGGCCGGCGTCTGTTGGAGTGGCTACCTGCAGTCGCCCCCCTCAGACGGCCCTCGCCAGCGGAAGGGGGTGGCGAGGAGCAGCGTAGGGAGCTAGCAGCTCAGTGGCGGCGGTCGGACGTCGGACGCGTTGACAGACAGCGGTGTCGGATCGGCTCGTGGACCCGGCGTCGGGGAGCGCCGTACTTCACGCTGCATTACCCCGTCCTGTAACAGTTGACTGAGGCAGACATACAGTACAATATACCCCAAGCTAGCTGGAGAGGGAAGCCGAGTAAAGGTTTGTTTTTTACTTAGACTTTCCGGGCATGCATGCTCTTTTTTGATGGATGATGGAGATTTTCAGTAAGGACTTTGAGGGTATTATTGTGTATTGTAAATAATAATACTTACAATAATCCATTATTAAATGTGCAGGTTGATAGACTGGAATAAGGTGATTGTGGAGTAAACGTGCTGTTTAAGGTTGGCTGAAGGATAAATGTGCATCCGGCTTCACATTCAGACAATGATACATCAGACAATGATCATCCAATATCTTCTACCTTTTACTTAACTTATCATTCATTCAGCACCATAACATCTACACAGCGATTACCTTACAATACACCACTTGTCTTGGATAAGAAAGGCACAATTTGCCAAATTATTCTTTATGACGAAGACAGCAGGTAAATGCATTATCTGACTATAATAGACTCCTGTTTGATAAAGATCTTCAAAAATAAATTGTTTCTGTTTTTCTTTAGAACATCACAATTCAATCAGGGTGACATCTGATGTATTACGGGTTTTCCGGCTCGTCTCAGTCAGACGCCCCGGGCCTGCTCTCCCTCTCATAGTACGTCATCGTTATGATCAAGGATGAGATCGAGAGGCTCACGGACAGTGAATCTCCTTCCTGTTGCAGAATACAGATGCTGGTGCACAGTGTGATGTGACCGAGGCCTCTATTTAAAGGTATCAGTGAGGGAGTATCTATGAGTACTGTGAGGGAGTTTGCTCTAACAAAGATCTACCTGTCTGCTAGAAGACAAGTTGTGTGTGCATTTGAGAGAGAGAGAGAGAGAGAGAGAGAGAGAGACCACTGCACCGGGAGACACCCCACCACTGCTACCTAGTAGAGAGAGAGAGAGAGAGAGATGAAACTGATTAGGTCTGGTCACTGATTATTGTATTACAATACATTTAATTGCAACTTTGATTCTCTGATGAAATGTTGAAGTGTATGTGGTCTGTTGAAAATTCTCTCTCAAATTCCCTCTTTTGCTCTTTTCTCTAAAGTTGCCTGCTGTACCTTTAATCCTACAATACATACCAACATAATACTATGACTCTTCAAAATAAAAGTTCCAAACATAATGACATTCTTATGTTTGGTAAAACAAAGTTCCATCAAGAACAACATAGTGAAAGTACCTGGTCCCAGGCACCGAGGTCCTCAATAAAACAGCTCCAAAACTAAATACCATCCTGTACCATCACATGGTACATCTGATACTTCAAACTAAAAGTCTCAACCAAAATGAACATATTTTGCCACACTGGCAGGTTACTAGAGAGCGATACTCATCCATGATCCCTGCTGAGACTTTCTTAACATGTGCAGGTGTTCAAACTAACCTTCCAGTAACAAGCCTGCTTCTCTAACCTTTTGGTTATTGCATTGGATATTGTCAGCGATATCCTTCTTGACGCAGGTCTATTGCTTAAATAAACCACGGTGCTAAGATATTTGATTTGTTTCATTCTGGCGATGTAGGGGGCAGTTAATAATTAATGAACCACCTTTTAACATAATTGCATTAGGGTAAATTGAATGATTAAAAAATGGTTCCTGGATTGTGTGCCAATTTGTGACCTTGATGATCTAAAATTCAGATCTTATTTTACTGTTGCACTGATTGTCATTCTGGATAAGAATGTTGGCTAAATGCCTAAAATGTAAATACAATGTAACAGACCACCCTTCTTTGGTAATATTGTAAATTCCTAATTTTCTTTATCTATTCTGATTAGGATTGTTTGCTTGTATGATTGTTTGCACCTTAGCCTATCGCTACTATGTCACAGCAGTAGTTACAATGTACATTGATTATTATCTTATTGTCAATCTGGAATGTATTGTGTCAACCTGCCTTGCCGTCTATACATCATCAGACAATGGGCTACACAAGGTCTAACACATGTATAACTCACCTCACTGCTATTATCTTCTCCTCAAGGTCAGACTACTACAGAAACTCCAGTACATCCAGAACATCACACCCATCCAGGCTTCGCCGCACTGGCTCTCCATCTCCGAGGAGTGAATTTAAAACCCTTCTCCTGACCTTTCAGTGCATTCACGGAAATGTCCCACCCTATACCTCAAGGAACTCCAATAATCCTCCACTTGCAACCTCAGGCAACAGTCTGCTCCTCCAAACCCCCCCAGCTAAGCTCCACGCCACGGGGGACTGTGCCCTCCATGTGGCTGCCTCCAGTTTATAGAATAAACTACCCAATCACCCGAGGGCACCCGATCACCTGAGGCCACCCCGATCACCCGAGGCCACCCGATCACCCGAGGGCACCCCGATCACCCGAGGCCACCCCGATCACCCGAGGCCACCCCGATCACCCGAGGGCACCCGATCACTGGGCTCTTTTAACAAAGGCTGAAAACCTTTGTTTACAGAAAGGCATTTTCAGCCATCCAGAACTTTTGTTATTGCCTGTTTGTATTTTACTTGCTTTTAATTATCTCTACTTGTTTTGAATTATTTTGTTTATGCTAATTACCCGTTGTTTCTGTAGCACTTTGAGATTTGTTTAAATTAAGTGCGTTATAAATAATCTGCATCTCTATTATTGTTTAAGTCTTTGACTTTATTGTAACATTCTAAATTAATTAGTTTATCTTCAAATTGAACTGAACCAAACTAATTATATGAATAGTCATGGAATTCCTTCATATCTGGATGTCACTTTATCCTTGTGTCCCCTTTGTCCAACATCTCTGACCTCGACAAAACAGCCAGAAATGCTGAATCACATCGACTGCAAACAGACTTTGATGCCCTTTCCCGAAGAGTCACCGTTCCCCAAGAGATAACTCACAGCGATGCTAACGCCAACAGGAAGTCTGTTTTTAGCAGGAAGTGGACACCTCCTAATCATGACGAAGAAGCTGTGTCTCGGGAGAGCTATGGAGCGCTGTTAGATTCAGCTGACGTGGCGTTCTCTAGGCATAGCCATTCACCCTTAAACCATAAAATACTGGATTAGATGATTTATGTTTAAAACCTGTGAGGCTGGCAGTTTGTCGGAGAGACAGGAAGTAGGAAGTACTTTATTTTCAACTCCTCAACCTCAGCAGGGAGGGGTCCCTGTAGAGTACAATGGAGACAACGTCACACCTGTTCCGTAAGAAGAGGAGATTTAAAAATAGCCATTTTGTCTCTGTAAAGTGTGACATAGTAGTTTCTCCCGGACCTGCATTCAGTTTGATAGAGTGGATTTTCAACAGTGTGGTAAAGTGTGGAGATAGGGCCACAACTTGCGGACATGTTTGGCTCTTGTTTGTGAGGGCTGATAACTTTGGCATACTTTTTGACTGTAAATCCCATTATACTAATCTCTAATCTCAATCAGTAATCTAACTGGATTTTGAAATGTGAAATATAAAATGGCACCATTCAGGGCCATCCATCAATCATCATCCATCCATCCATCATCCATCCATCAATCAATCAATCATCATCCATCCATCCATCATCCATCCATCAATCAATCAATCATCATCCATCCATCCATCCATCCATCACATCAATCAATCATACCATCCATCCATCAATCAATCAATCATCATCCATCCATCCATCATCCATCCATCAATCAATCAATCATCATCCATCCATCCATCATCCATCCATCAATCAATCAATCATCATCCATCCATCCATCATCCATCCAATCAATCAATCAATCATCATCCATCCATCCATCATCCATCCATCAATCAATCAATCATCATCCATCCATCAATCATCATCCATCCATCCATCAATCATCATCCATCCATTCTTACAGTCTTAATGTGGACAGTAGAGACCAATATGTGAAAGTCGACATTATTAATTTCATTACAGCCTAAAAATAATAACAAAACATATTATTTGATTTGGTTCACTGTGGTCTTAGAACAGGTGGAGTAATCTCACTTTTTTTAAGACATTGAAAAAACAAAATTGGAAACAAGTAAAACTACCTCACCATGTTTGTAGATGTATTAAAACTTATTTTAAGAAAAATACAATTTCCAGAATCACTACTAGATGAAATAGCTTTTTTTTTTGCAGTGTAAGCTGTTGGTAGAATGGAGGTAATCTTCCTCCTATCTTCTACCTTGTCCCATCCCTACTCTGTTGGGACGGAGACAGAGATATCTATCCCTTAGAGAAGTGCAGCGGACATCCCAAAGAGCACCTGCAATTGTGCTGAATGAGAAATCAATAGCCTGGTTCTTTATGAATTACCCGCCCTGAGCAGCCACCGAGGCCAGCGCACCGAGGCCAGCGCACCGAGGCCAGCGCACCGAGGCGGCCGGTGTACCCGTCACTGTGTGTCTGTCTGTCTGCATGTCTGTCTGTGTGTCTGTCTGTCTGTCTGCATGTCTGTTTGTCTGTCTGTCTGTCTGCATGTCTGTCTGTCTTTCTGTGTGTCTGTGTGTGTCTGTCTGTCTGTCTGTGTGTCTTGAATCTGTGCGTCTCTGTATTTTCATGCATCCATCGCTCCATCGTGCACACATGTGCATACATTTTTTTGGTGTGTGTGTGTGCTCTTTCGGACTACTGAGCGGCAGTGTGTACCCTAAACACCAAACTCATTA
>OMKK01086387.1:0-11361 GCA_900302305.1 Polymixia japonica
CCTCACAGGAATTTTACCCAAGTCGTAAAGAGTATTTACCTACAGACATTCTCTTGTAAAAGCAAGAAAAACGTATCTCACTAAAGAATGTATCATATTTCATGTGTGTTCCAAAGTAAAGTAAAGTAACTGGTTTGGGCATGGTCACTTTTTACTAACATAAAAATATATGAATATATGAAAAAAAAAATATGGGAACAATTTGTATTTTAGTGTGAAAAACAGATCTCATTGTACTCTCGTATAATCTGTCTCACACACACAAATGAACAATAAGACAAAAATATTAACACTTAACTCGTCCTCCCCTCCTTCAATCCCACCCAGGAGAAAATTAAAAGAAACATTTGATATAACAAAGTTAACAATAGGGACCTAAATTTTCCTGGTTGTTCTGTCGTCTCAATGGAGTTTGGTGTTCCTGCTCCAGCTCTGTGGATTCTGGTCATAATTACATTTTTAATTACTTTTCATTTTAATCTACGCAAATGCAATCAGTAATTAATAATAATAATGTAATCAATCAATAATAATGATTCTCTATTCTCTTCCTTTTGCTCACAGAACGTTATTAGTTCCTTTTGTTCCCTATGTTTTGGCATCGTCCTCCCTGTACATTCATCTAGTCAACAAGTCAATTCATTCCTATCTAATATTATTGGGAAGACGGTTCCTTTCTGCCCAGAGCTGCTCCTGCTGGATGGTGACTCTGAACTGACCCCGTCATCCGGGGAAAAATCTGTGCGGCTGGCAGGTTTTAAAACGAAAAAGTAGAAGAAGTTAATACTTAAAAAAAACAACAACAACTGCTCCAGTAGAAGTCCATGCGCAGACTGAATGCTGAAAAAAAGCCACATTAGCCACACGATCTATTCCAGTACAGTCGCTCTAGTAGTTATAATCGGTGACTTTCCTCTGCCTGCCAGACAACCACCACAGTGCACCACATATTATCACCTCACCGGGCACAGCAGTGCTGTCCAGGGTCGAGACGGGGCGAGCCCCCCCCCGGAAGCGAACGCGCCGCTGACGAGGCGCTCTCATCTCTCGCGTGAATACAATCGCCAAGCCGCGACTCACGGGCCAAGAAAACCTTTTTTGATGTTTCTGGAGCGTATAAATAATGGATTCACGACTCGGGACGTGTCGCAGGACGAGTTCTGCGGAGCACATGCAGCAGCAATCTTCGCCGGATCCCTCCTCCTCTCGTCTGTGAAAACCCGTCAGATGACGGAGGAGCCTGCACAGTGTGTGTTAGACAGGGAGAAAACACAAAGGCAAACTAAAAGAGTCCTGATGGGCCGTTGGCCGTCCACCAAAACAGCACATTCAATATCACGGTCTCATATTCAAATGTCATATTCCCCTAATAGTACTCTGCATTTTATGTTCCTGCATGTCAAACAAACAATGTAACAAGTAACCAAACAGGCAAATCCATGTTGGGAGCACACTGCGATACCTGCTATTCATCACATCTCCTTACAGGGAAACGTGAAGCACAGCCTATACAATAACACCGCAACAATGCAAATGTTTCATTTTTCACATAAATATTCCCGGTGGACACAACAAAAGCTGTCAAGGGGATATATATATATATATATAGCAAGCTTTTCCTGTCCGCCGACACAATGTGCTTCCGCCCACAACCATGACATGAGCCAAAAAAGAAAAAAGGGTCCAGTCACCGCAAGTCCAAAAAAGAGCCAAGCTGGCCGTATTAAATTTATTTGGCTGTGGATGGGCTGACGTGACCTCAATCCCCTGCTTCGCTGGCTGCCTACTTAGATCGTGGATGTCTCGGGCCGTAAGACCTTCTCCTCCATCAGGTCCGGCTAAAACCCTCACAGACGCCGCCCATCGTTGGTATGGATTAGGGGGGTCTATTGCTAGCACACGGGCCTGGAGCTCTTCCCTTTCAAAAACTTACTCTCACTTAGTCATTAGAGGTTAAAGCAGCTCTGCCCAGCCCCGAAACATCACCTGAAAAGCCTTGAAGTCAAGACTCTTGGATAGTTTTGGTAGAATTTATCCTTCTGAGTATAAGACAGCACATCCAGCACTACTTTGAGCAGTGAGTCTGGTTATCTTGTATAATGCTTGAACCAAGTTATATTTTGCAGTGCTAGCTGTTGTAATATGGATATTTCAAGTCCATTTTTAGGTTCTGTATGAAATAATGTAACCCCGGTGGTTTATATTAAGTAATCAATTTTAAGAACTTGAATAATATGTGTTTCGACGAATAACAAGGACATCGTTGTGTGTTGTTTCATGATTGATGCCAGTTCGTGGAAGGTTGTTGGCTCTGGGTGGTGAACGCGAATGAGCAAGGCACTTGAAGCAACCCCCGCTTCTCCAGTGGAGCTGCTCATTAGCCGGTGTAAGACCGGTTGTACTGAGCAGATTCCAGGTGTACAACTGTATGACTATGAAGCAGGCACACTCGTCAAATCTATTCTGGATCAATGAAGGTCTCATGCCCACAGAACTGCGGCCATCAAGACGCAAATTCAGGTCAGTCAGTCCTCTATACCCGCGTGCTATCGACTTCATAGCGGTGTACAGCAGTTGAGAACATATTTTAATATATCTTAAATATATTTTCAATCATCTTATCTTAAAGTGTGGTTCTTTACTGAACAGTGTCTAACACCTAAAAGAAAGTAAAAGTTGTATTGTAATTAAATGTTCATTTGAGGAGATTAAGGCAACTATGAGCCAAAGAGCTGAGATCACCTTCAAACAAACCTCAGGTTTATGCTAGTCCTAACACACTGGAACGAGACCAATTCTCAACTTTTACTTCAAAGGCTAGTGGGCAGCCCACTGAATTAAACAACATTCATTCTTCTTCGAGACAGTGGAAAACTATCGAGGGAGACAGAATAGATAAAGCTTGGGCAGGATTTGATCCCAGGCCAGTGGGGGAAAACATCACCCCGGAGGCAGTGAACTAAACCGCTTGGCTATCTTTCAACACAGACATCGGAGCTGTAATATACATGTTTATTAAACTTGGCGGAACAGAGCCGAGCGTCTGAAACAACGACATTTTGTCAAATAAAATAAACAACTTAACACGCATATCCGCACACAAAACCGCCACTGCGCCGCTCGACCGGGAACATCGAGGAGATCGACGAAACACAAAAAGGCGTACAAGCAACAGCCGGTCCCGAGGATAGTTTTCATTTTGCCGAAAAAAACGCTATTGTGTTTTGTTTTTTTGTGGCATCTGTCTGCCGCGGTCTATATATAGGCCTTTTCCCAGGACGTGAATAAACATTAGCGCGAGCCGTGTGACTGCCTGCGACCGGCGGCGCTGCGCTCAGTCACTCAGGTGGGTTGACACCGCCGCCACAGCCTGTCAGACCCGCGAATCCACTTCAAAGAGCTGTCTGTCTCGCTCCGACATGTTTGTGCGGGCGCAGAGAGAAAAAAAAAGAAAAAAGAGATGAAGGTAAACATCTTTTTTAACGTGTCTTTCACGCCCAGAGAAGAGGGAGATTTGTCACTGTCTCTTAAGGTTACATCAGACGGAGCCGTTCGTCGTAACCTGGCCGCGCTCGGGCGTAGCAGCTGTCGTGTAAAAAGTCTTTGTCCAACGGTCTAAAAGGTAAGGTCGTAATAGGTGTGAGGATAACATGGTGAAAACTGGATACCCGTTTGATCTTTAACGTTATTTAGCTATTTAGTAAACGGCTGCCTCTACCTGAAAGAACGTCCTGCTGAGGGTGAAATGAGCCGGGACTCCTCCAGAGAACGTAAACGCCGGCTTGCGAAACGCCGGAAACATCCGGGACAGGCAAATCTAAAAGTCTTCCCGGAACTTTCCGAAAGCCTCCGATAAAAGAAGGGAGTTTCAGCAAAAATCGCTCTCACTCTTTCTAGAGGTATTTCCTAATAACAATGCGCCGTCGTATGATTTCGTGCTGACTTCGTCCGCGTGCAACGTCACCTCGGTACTTTGGGACAGGACGGACCTCTCTCGTCGCGATGGGAAAGCAGGAGCGCTGCGCTAGTACACTAGACGGTAGGTCTTCTGCTTTCAGCCGACAACGACAACACTCTCATTTGCGTCCAGGTGTTCCGCGAGCGCGTGGAGGCAGACACAAAAGAAACTGACAAATGTTCTGCCTGGTATCTAGATGGGACCAGGCGGGCTCTCACTGCACAGACAAACCTGTTGAATAAAACCACGTAAAAACCAGATGTCAAACCATGTTAATGCCTTAATCAATGTGATTACTCACAATAACTGTAAATATTGTGCGCTAAACAAAAACTGTACACGCAGAGCGATGAGTTATTTGAGAAATAGCAGCTAAGCCTCAATAAACCTTAACAAAAGTAAACATCTGTAGAAAGAAGATAATGTAATTAGTGAATGTCTGTGGTTGATCTACTACATAATACTACTTTCTAGTTTTGGTTGTTTTCTTTTCTTCTGCTTGAGCTTTTTCTGTGTTTTTTTTTCTGTTTTTATTTTCTGTAAAGCACGTTGCAAACTCTGTTTTTAAAAAGCGCTATATAAATAAAGTATTATTATTAATCCTCGTGTTGGGGTGCGAGGTTAGTTAGCCACGCAGGGACCGAACACAAGCTCGACCTCACTAACCACAAGGCCATCCTGCAGCCAAAACACGTAGTTCAAACTCCTATATGACTGATGAATCATTTTATAAATAACTATGAATAGGCAACTAGTGAAAGTATGTGGTTTCGTAATGAAGGCATGTTATCCCAGGGATGCATTACTGTCAAGCCAGACTATTGCTTTGGCTGATGTGGTCTAAGGCCCTGAGCGCTGATCCTGAAGATCCTCTTACTGTAGCTCTCCACTACCTTGCGTTCCTTGGCTTGAGTAATTCAGATGGCAAGCAGCAGCGCGGCGAGGAGTCGTTAACCTTTAACCTTTAATCAGGGTGCGTTGCATGCTTATCATTCCTGACGGGCTGAAATTAGCTCTTGTTGTGGATGTCCACAGTGTGAAACAAAGCAAAAAAAGAAAAGGAATGCATGGTGCATTATGTGTGTGTATGTGCGTGGCGTGCGTGTGTGTGTGTGTGTGTGTGTGTGTGTCTGCTGGGCCTCTGTGAACAATATACAGCCTGCTCTCACAAGTCCCGGCTCTCATTTACTGTATATCCTCAGATGGGAGCACACCAGGGGAATGTTGTGATGGTCGTCGGGCTGTCTGATTGGACATAGACACTTAGAGAGAAACAGGAAGTGATTAAGAGCTTGTGCATGTGTGCTCAGGCTGTCAACTTGTATTTGCAATGGCGCGCGCTGATGAGGACGTAATGGATACAATTACATTAGAATGCAAGCAAAGGAGGACTTGCTATCAGGCACACAAAATGAAATGATCTGCCAACATAAACACACATTAAGTACCCAATTTTACAATGAATGACTTTCTGGAGTTGCAATACGCAGCGCAATTAAAACGAGAGTGACTTATTAATGTAGAACCGACATAGATTGTTGTAACGCTACAATTCAGTTCTAAATGCATTGACTCTGTGATAATTGAGCCATTTGTTTACATGGTAAACATCAGCAATTGTTACTGTACATGGCCATGATATTTGGCCGACATTCCAGGCAGTGTAGATGGACAGTTTTGTTAGTAACGATGCCAACAATATTTTTGATCGTACATTTTCTCCCCTGAGGCCATATCAACGTTGTCTCACAGCAGGTGTTACTTATTTTTTTTTTTTTTACTTTTATCCTTGTTTTTTTTACCTGGCAAAAATATGCTGAGAGTGTACACACTTTTTCATTAATAGTCTGCTTCACACTCCTTCAGTCACAGGCTTTGACACCTGCGTTTTGCCACTGAGCAGCTTAACCGGAACATTTGGAGGTGAAGAGTTTTGCTCAAGGGCCCTCAAGTGGATGCTGAGTGAGATGAGCGCATGTCTTATTCACTCGCAGTGCCAAGACGTTTGAACTGGGATCTCCGGGCACGAGCTCGCCTCCGTTTTAAAATCAGGCCAATGACAACCTGTCGGCGTTGCGTAAAGTGTTTGGTCTGGGTGGTTCGGGGCCCCCCGAGTGAACGAGAAATACGAACTTGAGGGGTCCTGTTGTGTTGCCGGTTAAAACCCAGACTTGACGAGGTGTACTGAACGTCGCATAAGTCTAATCCTAATTTAATGCTATTTCGCAAATACACGGCAATGATAGTGCATTCCTTCATATGAAAAAGGTGCTCTTTCAAAAAAGGGATTAAAATGGAAAAAAGGGATCTTGTAAAAAAAAAAAAAAAAAGTGATGTTTAAGGATCAGTGCTTGTGGCATCGCTGCTCTCACAGACTCAACCCTCTAAAATCGAATACAGCCAGGCCGATGGTCCATTGCGGGGTTACAACATCGTGTTTTCTTAACATCTGAACTGGCCTTTGGTACGCATGCTCACCCTAGATCGTTGCATTTGGGACTGTTAAACTACAAACCTTTGTTTCCATAAATACCAGTATATTGGTGTGTCGTTACCAGGGCTCTGTATTCCGCCTTGAATCCCAACCTAACCTTATGGACATGTCTTGCTGCTGTCCTCTTCTTCTTCTTCCTCCTCACCTTCTTCCTCCTCTTCTCCTGGTGTAACCGCGTCTCTGCCTCCTCTCTCGTTTCTCCTGATTGCGAAGCACTTGTGTAATGACGGTTATGCAGAGAAGCAAATCCCTACTGTGCATTTCATCCAAGCTCATGACAAAGGGACGGCTGCTACGCTAACTCTCGGCAACCACAGATCTTGTTGGCAATCTTGCTTGTTTTCATGTTTTTTTTTTTTTAATTTTTGATGTACAGTATGTTCACTTCTTTGAGGAAATCCAGGCGGTTCACATCCATCGGTGTTCCCGTTGTACAGAAGCCATAACACAGAGAGGCCGGTCTTCATTTTCATTACAGGCATTTCAGTAATGTGCTCAGTGGTGGTGGGAAGCCAAATCATTAGAATAACCATAATGACTGTAGAGAATTCCGGCGCTTCCTGTACATACTCTGCACTTTCTCGTCGAGTTGACTTTTGAGACTTCGGAGGCGGGGATGGAACAGACGGCTACTGATGTCTCCCCTGCTTTGATTGGTCACTTTGAATACTGACCACGACCTCTGATTGGCTGTTTGGTTTGATCACTGACACAGTCGACGTCTATGCATTTTAGGGCATACAGTGAACAAAACCAATACCTTCAAACAATATTAAAAAGGGATCTCTGAAAGATGTTAAATTAAACCTTACTTGCTCTGACATGATGGCCTCATGAAAGTGGTTGTTCTCTCAGGCAACTAGTTATTTATTTTGACAAGCAGAGCTAAAGTCTGTGTTTTGTTCTTTAATATATGGACATTTTAATATATAAATACTTATTTATGCTGACACATAGATAGTTATTTATTTTGAGTAGTTATTCCTTTGCAATAAATAGTTATTCTTTGTTTGACTAGTTTATTACCGAGCCCGTCGCCACCGCAAGTAAATTCTCAACCTGTGGGAAACACTGAATTCCTTCTGCTACTATAATTGATTACTGCTATGTTTGCTGTACGTATTGTGAAGCAAACATGAGACACAGTGAAGTTTTATGTCTCATCACGGGGCGGTATCGTTTTCCACTAAAACAACTGCGTTATCACCAATTAAAGTTCTTTGGAATTGGGTGATGCCCCCCGTTACTAATCAGCCATGTGCCCTAATAGGCTCCTAACGCAGGTTTTCTTCACTGAGCGGTGACCTGTTGGAACGAGAATGCTACAGTTAAACAGGTTAAGCACAGTAATGCCTGAGGACTATTCGCCTGTCATGTCAACTTGATCTTATTAGCTGGGTTAAAATCCAGGGGCGCACACACACACACACACACACACACACACACACACACACACACACACACACACACACACACAGCATGGCGTCCTCAGAGACACCCTGGGAGCTATACCTTAAAACGACGAGCTAAACATGTAGTTTCAGATTCACTGACGAGAGTTTATGTAGGAGGCCCGTGGGAAGACGGAGCGGCGTATCTTTTAAGAGTCGCTACTTCAGTGAAACAGGCGTCCTGGGAGCGAAACCCCAGCAACAAGGAACGAAAGGATTTCATTACAAAACACTGAATCTCTGGTGTCACTTGAAATCCATCACTCAATATTTAAATAAAAAAAAACCCCCAGTATGTTTTGTTTTTAAAACAACATTGATTCCATGGTCAAAAATGTTTATTTTCGGTGGGTTTTACGCCCATAGCAGATGTTCTACCTTATTTTTTTATTTTTTTAATTCCTCAAAATAAGGTCACTTTCATCAACAGTTATTTATTCATTATTCATCAACAATTAAAGAGTGGATCACTTTTATCTAAACGGTGGATATTTTATTACGGAACAAAAATCTTCATGTAGTTTACATCAACTGACAAGACGAAGAAGGTGGAAACGTTTTGATTTTGATGCTTGAACATAATACGCTAAGTGCACATTAATCATTATTTACTTCTCACCGTCTACTGATGATTTCAATATAGTTTTCTTGTTATTACTCAGTATAATCACACCATCTGTTATTGGGTGGGAAAACCAACCGGAAGGTGCAGAAACATAAGGAACAACATGTCCTACTTGAGGTGAGAAACTGCAAACAGCTGAAGCTTAAACGCGAGACACAGAGCATCTCCGGTACGTCTGTCGAGGTTGCGAACTGTAGGTATTGTTAAATAAAAAAAACCCTGCACGCGTGAGACTCGATGTGCTTCGGCGGTACGTCTCCATTCAACGTTGACGTTTAATTCATTTTTTCCCCCCCCCCAGACATTTTACCGGATTGATAACCAATAAGGCACTTTTTAAGCCTCGATGTGAGATTTCAAGCGTTTAGTCTTCAACTTTTCAGAGGCAGATAAAACTGCCGATTTTGTTCAGCATTTTGACTTTAACAAACAGTATTCACCGACAATATAAAATACCAGGAACACCGTTCTAATACTGAAGCTGCACCTTCTTTTTCTGAACCATGTCTTAACTGTCTGGAGGCGTCTTTAACCTGCACCCTTTCAATAATCTATGAAGGAAAATGAACGAGTAGGTGGAATGAATGATGTCACCTGTTTCGTGGGACATGTGTGGTCAGCCAGGTGTGAACTATAGCGCGACCTGAGAGGGAGAGAGGCGGGGCCGGGCGGGGCTGCGCGTGACTCGGAGAGGACACGCAGACGTTTAAAGATACGTCCTCGCGTGTTCATCAGCACCTCTGAAGAACAATCGATTGTAAACATTACTAAAACAAAACAAATAATTTGGCGCACGGACTGAGGAAATTCGTCTTTTCTGATGGTCATTTGATGAACGGATGAACGTCGTGACTTAAGTTTCTGATGTTTACGCTGCCACGTTGTCAACATCCATCATTGAGTTCGATGATTTTTTTTACTTCAAGAGAACCTTTACAACGTAATCTAATGCTACAGAAAACAATATAGAAATGCACACGGCAAAAAATAAATTGGCAATTCATGTTTTCGAGAGCCCCGGGCTCCCCTGTAATTCATACCACGCTGGTCAGTGTATTTCATTTGAGCTTTTAGCTACACTCAGTGGCTAGTACACGTTGGCATTTGGCGTTCTGAAAATTATTTAGTCACGGCTCGTCGCTGCTCTTAAATTGCCTGTTCATAACTTCGAGCCTTCTAGATTCACTCACAGCTGTACTCCGCTCATACGCGGAACGGCACTGAGGCTGTGATTGATCACAGTACCGGAGGCTGTGATTGGTCACAACACTGGAGACTGTGATTGATCACAACACCGGGGGCTGTGATTGGTCACAAAACTGGAGGCTGTGATTGGTCACAACACTGGAGGCTGTGATTGGCCACAAAACTGGAGGCTGTGATTGGCCACAAAACCGTGGGCTGTAATTGGTCACAACACTCTGTGTCTGTAGCAGGGATGTACTTTATGGGAGCGCTTGATTTATTAAAACGTTCCACATGTAACATAACCCAACTAGGCTTACAGGTAAATAAGCCGTTTGAAATAATTGCCAAGTTCCACGATTACATAATTGTGAAACCTAACATCGTGATTATAGATTATTTGCGACTAATTACGGAGTCCCAAGGTAAGACGAGAAAAGCACAGTATACAACACGTCAGAGAACTATCACATCTAAGCGGCCTCCATTTCAATCCCCCGAGTTACAGAGCACCTCTAAGCGGTGTGTTTTTAACCATTTCTACCAGCTGTGTGAGTGAATCATCAGAGTAGTCTTCCCTTTGGCAAAAGATGGATGGTAACTCATAAGGTTTGAAGATTACTTATAGGAAAAATAGATTACCCAATATATAAATATAATTTATGGTGATGGCTCAATAAAGATATGAGCTCACAATGTACATTCCGCACCCACAAACAGGTGCGCATGTGCACACACACACACAGACACTAATCATTCATGCATACAAATGCACATACACACACACACACACACACATACTGTATAAATACACACACACACACACACACTTGCATACACAGCATAAACATGCATAAATTCACATACATACGCACACTCAACAACAGAAATATATCCACAGCATGTGCATGAATTCAAGTTCACACGGGCACACGCATCCACGTGCACACACACACACACACAGACAGACACACACACCTAGACACATGCGTAAGTATGCACGAATACAAGCGCACACAGTCACCCGCACGAAGTATGCATTCATAGACGCGCACGCGCACGCATCTCAAGCTGATGCTACAGTTTCTTTCTTTCCGCATTTCCCTTCCGTTGTCTCCTGAATCCACCAGGAGAGACACTCATCAGCAATGCCTCGCCTGCGCTTTCACACCAAATTGGGTTACATTCTCACCCGGCGCAGGCTGCGGTGGCTCCAGAACACTCTCATTTTTCAGAGTACGGTTTGTGCAGCCGCTATTAAGGTCAAACACCCAGATAAAGGAGGGGGGAAGAGATATACTGTCACCGGAGACATCTATTATAGATCGCGCCGCAAGACGGAGAAACGCTGCTTTGTATTCGGAGGGTCTCGTTCGGAAACCTAATTCAGATCTCGATTTAAGTGCTAGCGCCGGCGGTTCATCGAGCCGACGCTCTCGCCCCTCCCGCACACCTAACCCGGCCCGTTCCGGCGGCCCCCCGACCGAGCGAGGGGATAATTGGCCTCCCCGAGCGATGTGCGGCGTAAGCGATGAGCAATGCTGATCGCGGCGTCTGCGCCTTCGCGTGGCGACGCGCGGTTCCTGCCTCTGACGTTCTGCCCGTTCGTAAACGCTGTCTGCGCGCCTAGCCCGAACCCCCCCCCCCC
>OMKK01086406.1:0-10510 GCA_900302305.1 Polymixia japonica
TTTAACACATTGCTGAGATGACAGTGACTCAGGTCTGCCATCTCAGGTCCTTGCAGACAAGGTTAAAGAGGAAATACAAGGAATATTTTATCATCATACTATCAGTCTTTTTACTCCTACTATTATTCATCATTTTCTTTCACGTTAGGATGGTGAAGAGAAGGTGGACACAGTAGGGGAAGAGTTATGATTCTGTAGGATCTCATTTACAAAATGTTCTGCTTTATGAAACAATCTATGCATGGCACATTTGTGTGAAGAATCAATAAATAAACGTTTTTATTTTTTTGCAGAGTAAGAGTAAACAATAAAGAAGGAAATAGGAGAGTAGGAAAAAAAACAACAGTATTTGTTTATTGTTACAAATTACAAATGTGTCATTTGATAAAACAAAAATAAAGCATTTATTTATTCATTGTCCACAAAAATGAATAATTTCATAACAAATATTTTTTATTTATTGATTCTTCACACAAATAGGTAATTTGATAATTAAAAAGTACAGCATATATGATGCACATAAACCCTAATTAACAAGCTGATACAATCAGGCTTCATATCCAGCATGTTGTGATTAAGAATGTAGGAAGAAAAGTTCATTCCTTCTGTGAAACTTGGCCTCCTCCTTAACTCTACCCAGCGGGGAAGATGGCTGCCAAAACTACTGCAAACGTTGCTATTAAATTATTCTCCAGGTACCTTATGGGCTACTGTTAAGCTTGTATTTGTAATTTTATGGGGCTGGAGCTTACAATAGTCCCATTGAATGTTTGGAGGTGGATTCCTGACTGGCGTCTCGGAGCAGTGGCCACAACAGTGAGCCACATTGTTTTTCCTTTACTCGATTACGCACTGGAAAGCTTAAGTGCTTTTCCTCCTTCCCTGTTTGAGCGCGCGCGCCCACACACACACACACGCACACACACACGCACACGCCTGTTTGTTTCTGGCAGAACTCAGACATTCAAAAACATCTTGACTCAGTTGATTCTGAGACAAGGAAAAGGACTGAGACACCTTTAAGCGCAGTCAAGATGCAACTTTCCTTCAGGCGCGCATGTTTAATGTTTTGACGTTGGCTGAAGATGAACTCTGCAGTGTTGTTTATCAGTTGTTGATCTGATACCAGCCAGGTGATACAGGTGTTTTTAAATGGTACAAACGGATAAATATACCACGGAGAAAAGACATCTTTACATGTCTCCTTGGGAACCATCCCTGTAAGATGGAGAGCTGTAATAGATGCCTCCAATCCATTCCCATCTTGAGGATTTCGATCTGTCTCACATGCTCTCCCATTCCCTCCTTCAATCATTTCTTAATGTCTAATGGCAGAGAACGATTATGAAAACAGATAATTATGCTGTATAAATGCTGTCTTTATCCTACAGCACAAGTTTATATTGGTTCATGACAACATCAATTGTTCATTGATGGGAGGAGACCATGTCTCAACATGTGCACCAACAGTATTATATAATACTGTTATTACAGAAGGTAAGCAGATGTTCTCTCTTCACATCAAGACTCTAATCAAGAGTAATAATGGCGTGGCCTCCCTGTCCAATCTTTAGCTATCAATAGCAAGTTACTAGGTGTGCAGTTCACTAACGAATCATTTGAGGAGTGTGTCTGCTGCAGTGAGTTACACGGTCGGTAAGCAGCACAGAGCTCTATGTTAGCTAATTGTAGCCTTTGGTTGGAGCAAAGTAACATACCTGCCAAACGCTAAAGACTAAAGACTGTTACTTTGAGGATTTTTCTTTTGCGTTGCCAGCTAGTAGTACAGTAATAGTAAAATAATATGTAGATGTCTCGTTAGCCCTGGAGAACACTAGCAGAATACAATGCTAACGTGGCTTTATACTGCACACATGCTCAGTGAGATGATAGTGCTTTCTCATTGTAACGGCTTACGTGCGGCACAACTTTTCCTCATTTTGTAAATGTAGTATAGATTTGGGGGGGAGGTTAATGTAAACAAAACATTAAAAAAAAAAGTCTTAAAATGTTTAAAAACTAATGTCATTGTATTTTTCTTTAAAATCTTGAAAAATGCATCATCACTGTCATAAACCGATAGATAGGATCTTATGGAATACTATGTTGGTACTACTATGTTGATAGCCCAAGCCAGACCTCGATCGAAGTGCACCTGTACATGTTGAGATCAACTTGAGGTGTTTAACTGTCTCCGTCAGCTTGCTAGCTAAAACTGGTGAATCAAAATGGATAGTTGGCTAGCATCAGGCACACTTCAAAGGAAATTAAGAGACCGATGGCGGTTCTGGAAGTGATGTCGTGTACCTGTCAAACAAATATGAAAGGTTTGGAGAAAGTGCAGCGCTGAACTTAGCAAGAAGAAGAATCATGTATGGGCATCGAGAACGCAAAGGCAGATGAGACATTTTATGTCAAACTGCTATGTATGTCTGACCGATAATAATCACAAGTTTTTGCTCTTTTCCATAAAAGAGTAAGCAGGTAGGATGAGGAGAAATGTGTTGGTATTAACTTAAACCTTGAATGGAGGTCTACGGAGAATTTTACTGGATGGAACTGGTCCAGTACCTCCAGCTGCAGTACCTCACATCTCCACTAGTTTTGGTGGCCTCAAGCTCAGAGTCAAATCCCGCCCCCCTGGGGCAGACATACAGACATACAAACCCTGTGATGTAATAAAAATGCTAGTAGGCTAGTTGGTGAAGAGGGTCACCTGAGCTGTTTTAAACACATTTTAATTTTTTCAAACCTAAACTACTAAACTAAACAGCTGCAGGCAACACAAAACAGGTCATGCTAATGTGATTTTGGAGAGAGTATAATCAACATAAAATACTCCAGGGAATGCAAATAGAACATTGGAAATTTGGCAGTAACAAAAGACATGCATACCATGAGTAAGAAAAACAAGATACATGTTAATTCTTATCTCCACAACAGCCCCAGCTTCAGCTACAGGAAGGCACTGTCTCTAATGACTGTTCTGGACTGCTTTTCTCTGTTCCCATGCTCTGGACTACTCTGCACATGTTCTCTGGTTGGTATAATTCTGATCTGCATTCATGCAATCTGACCCGTAGATATTTTTGTACATATCTCTCTTTGAGCTACCACATATTTCTGGACACATTTCTGTACATATGTTACCTCAACCTGTACACATGATGTGATTATTAAAATAGAAAACATTGCACATTTGTTATCTGAACACATTTCTGTACATATACCTTCATTTTTAAAGTGGATGTCAATAGCTAACAAGTCTACATGACTGTTCCTATTTCTGTACATATGATATTCCATTTGTACATCCGATGTCAACAGAAAATGAGGCACACTTACACATGGTCTTTGAATCAAATAATGTGGAGAACCAATGTTGCACATTTGTTCTGCATGCATACTTAAAATCAGTAGATCTGTAAACTGTAAACTTCTGCTCATTTATCAAGACATAACGTGGATTCCTGCAAGCCAATTCTTACAAACTAGGGTCTAAATATGTTCTTTAACAATTAATTGTGGGCCAGCAACAAATCTAGGCTGTAGAATATTAAGTAGATGTTATTCAGGGGAACTAGGTGACAGAAAGTGGGTCAGGATAAGTTAGGCTCATAAACTGACATGACTGTATTGATATAACCTTCATTCATTTGTTGGCCTTTTTTATTTAGGATCGACCGCACACCGTCCTCTGAATATCAGCTATGACATTATATCTGACTAACATACCTTTTTAACACATTGCTGAGATGACAGTGACTCAGGTCTGCCATCTCAGGTCCTTGCAGACAAGGTTAAAGAGGAAATACAAGGAATATTTTATCATCATACTATCAGTGTTTTTACTCCTACTATTATTCATCATTTTCTTTCACGTTAGGATGGTGAAGAGAAGGTGGACACAGTAGGGGAAGAGTTATGATTCTGTAGGATCTCATTTACAAAATGTTCTGCTTTATGAAATAATCTATGCATTTGTGTGAAGAATCAATAAACAAACGTTTTTATTTTTTTGCATTTTAGCCATGCCCTTCTCATTTGCATGGAAGAGTAAACAACAAAGAAGGAAATAGGAGAGTAGGAAAAAAACCAAAAACATTTGTTTATTTGTTTAAAGGTGACTCATTGTTTTTTTTTAAGAAAGCCTTTAAGCATCTGACATCAGAGGATGACGAGAGAGGTTAAAAGGGAATCAGGGAAGGATGTTTTGACTTTTTCATGCGAGCAACAGTGTTACGTAGGGACCAAAAACTCTGTTTTTGTTCTGTCTCCCAATGCATTTCAGTTGTTTTGTGACAACAGATCACCCTGCTGTTAGTAAAATGATCTGCAGTCTCCATGAATAATCTGCTGGAACCAGCCCAAGGTAGGATTCGAAGATGATATATTTGCTTAGCAGATCAACACAAAACTGAAAGGTTTTCAGCGGGCAGGGAAAATTGCTGATTTTAAAGAGTGGACAATAATTCAGATTCAGATTCAGAAGACTTTATTCCCCGAGGGGCAATTCAGTTTCCGCAGATCCAACCGTTTTTGCACATAAACACTTAGGAGGTAGTACAGCATACAGAGAGGACAAGAACAAAACATATAAATAATAATATAAATAACATGGTCTTCAAGTTGCATTGAGAAGTTTTTTAATAAAATGTGGAAATATAGATATAAAAGTGTATGAGCGTTCTGAGATACACAAGCGTGATGCCAAGGAAATATAACTTTTTTTAAGTTGCCATGTTAACCTTTTGGTTCTCTATTGTAAGTGCAGCCAGTGGTGATTAGATTTGCTCTTAAGCACTGGCTAATCCTTTATTTGAAGACAGGCTGTATGTTATGTTTGTCTGTATTTCTGGAAGGACAGCGAGGGTCCTATTCAGTCCAAGGACACCACGCTGACATGGTGGACTGGCTATACCTGTTCTCATAGCTTGCAAATTATGGTTATGATTAAGTATTGTATAATAACCTTGCAATTGATCATTTAGGCACACAAAGTCAGACAAAACCTTAGTTTGTATTCTGTTCATCGTGAAACTTCAGAGGCCGTTTTATTTTTTCGAATCAGCCCTGCAGCAACTTCTTAAGCATACAGAGCTTGTATTCCCGGGGCAAAATGTGATTTAAGCAGCAATGCGCTCTCGGCTTCGAGTGCGTGTGCAATACTGAACACTGACAGGCCGTGACTGACCATGGATGCTCTTGACATTCATCACTCAAAAACCGAAAAAAAAAAAAAAAAAGCTTCCTTTGAAATATCTCAACCCATAAATAGCAAATAGGATGTCTAGTGAATGTGTAAGAGTCTTCTGGGTTGTGGACATCGAAGGTTTTTTGCAAAAAGTAAAATTTCAAAAATCATAAATTTACATTTATGATCAATAAACATTTTTGCTTCCTTCCCAATTGTGTTTTTACACACAGACCGACATGCACAGAAAACAAGACTTGGGGTGCGTTCGAATAGTCTTCTTTGCTTAGGAAGGTTCCTGCCTGTGTGAAATGACCTGGAAGTATCTAAGTGGCAGCCGGGATAAGAGCTGTTCGAATTCTCTAAACGCTAAGGAAAGGTGCTTCGATGTTTCCTTTCTTATCTCCTTTTGCATAGGGTACACTGGATCATCCTTTACGAAAGGAAAGGAGATAACGCCGTCCCACAGTTCCTTGCGGCAGCAACACTTAAAGCGACGCACCATTCGGTCGTTCACGAAAACAAACGATCAACATGACCGACAAGGGACATAATCATATTAACCATAACACAGAAGTCCGTCTTTCATGAAGGGATATGAGACGCTTTTAGCCAGATCATGTTTTTGACACTTGAGAATGACTATTGTGAAGGAAATTAATACCCACGCTCAAAATAATTGTGAGAATGAGATAGTTGCTTCAATTATGCAACAAGTATTTATTAAGTCTGTGTCATATAATAATATGGTTCTCCTCCTCAGTCAAGTCCGAGGAGAAGGCTGCCATATAGTCAATAGTCAGGTCCACCTCCTGAGTCAAGGCATGGAAAATGGACCCCGAACAGAGAAAGCACAGACAACAACTCTAACTTTTCCCTAGAGGAGAACTATGGGAAAGCAGGTGTTCTGGATAGAATATGGGAACAGTTAGAAGTTATGGTTGCCTCTGTGTTTTGTCTAACTAGCTTACAGGAACCTGCAAGAGGCTAAACATCCTTTTAACACAGAGTACTTCTAAACAAGAATGAGTGGTTACATGAGTTCATCACACATACTCTACTTAGATTGGATTTTTCCATTACACTATATAAAACAACAGTAGGCTACAGTAGTAGATTTGTAGTTTGTTAGGCCTATCTTGCATAAATGTAACAATTATTTTCATACAATTGTATTGAAGCTCTTCTTGGTGGTTAGGAAATGCAGTCAGAGATATGTGGTGTCTAGTCAGGACACGGGGGGCAGGAATGTCCTTTGAAGAGTTTTATTGTGAACTACATGTAGATACACAGACACTATTCCTATTATACTATTCCGTTGGAGTGTGGTTCTAAATGAGGGGGAAACTAGGGACATCAACGTTACGATACTTAGGCTATACTATCTCTAGTGGCACTAACAACTTTCTACGGCTACAGGAAATAAACAGCGCTAAACGGGTACTAACGACTTTAATCTACAGGAACGCTGCTCGATAGGCGACACAAACGAGACAGATAAAGGTTATCACTCGATACAAACTCGCTGGTAAATTGACGACATTACGGTATAAATCACCAACAGTAAGTAAACATCTCCACAATACACACAATTAACACTTAATTGTGGTCGTGGACGAACACAAACTGAGGAAATCAATTGGAACTTAACGTGTTAGAAAGTGAATGTTTAACCGTCTAACCGCACCCCAAGACTAGGTCAAACCCTAATATATGGTTGGACTGTGTATGGTCAATGTGCGAAATTGTGGCCAAAAGCCTTGTAGCTAGAAGGCTTTTAAATTGAAATGGATACATCGGCCAATGGGGAAACTCCAGATTTCGGTCGGCCAATGGTGTAACTTCATCAGTCAGTGAGCCAATCAATGAGTGACTCAGTAACGAACAAGACAGTCGCGTTTGTAGGGTTTTATAGGGTTTATAGGGTTTATACTGTTGCAGTCCAGCCAAAATGTATTGCCATAACGCTGATGAAAGATGAAAGTATTGTATACCTACTGTATATACATGCTCTCATATACACTCGTACACACACACACACACACGCATAAACAGATGTGACAGTTGTGCCTATGACATCTACAAGTTACACCCTTTCTTTGCTAAAAGTTTCTTCACTGGAGGGGTGGGATTCTCTTTCGGCAGGATATTGCTGTGGGTGCAGAGGTTTTATTAAGCGCCAGCTACATGTCCTGGACAAAGAAATGTATTGACCAAGGCGGGGCACACATACGATTAGCTTATTTACTTAAACTTATGCTCCCCAAACAAAGAAGCAAACCACTGTAACGTCTGAGCATGTATAAGTGTGTGTGTGTGTGTGTGTGTGTGTGTGTGTGTGTGTTTGATAGCATACGTTTTTAGCCGTTAATGCATTTCAGACTTTCTCCTCTCCAACATGACCAGCCTGCTAATCCAGTTACATAGCCAAGAGACTCATTAGCACAGTATGGAAGTGGATGAATGGCTCCAGCAAATATAATTCTGTGCCGTTCACTGGACATCCATCAAGTGGGCAAAGGGAATATGATTACCTTGGTATTAGATTTAACACAATATACAACAAGATAACTAGCTGCAGTTTGTACCTCTCTGTCAGCGGTTAACAATCATACAGAAAAACAAACGGCGTCTCTTTTAAGTCTTACCTGCTGACTAGGGGAGGACCCAAGTGCAGGACTCAGGCAGAGTGAGTAGCCAAAAAACCCAAAAGGGACTTTTATTCAAAAACACGGAGAAGCTAGGACTAGAACTAAGACACACATCTAGAACACGTAATACAATAAAGAACACCTAACGAATAGAAGACATGCACCGACAAAACTGACTGGGTAAACAAGACAGATATACACAAGGTGATTACAAATGAGACACAGCTGGGCAGACTAAGACTAGACAGGGAATACAACAGGACGTAGAACTAAAGGAAACAGACCAGGGAACCTAATACATGTAGAAATACAAAATCTAGAAACTGAACAGAAAACATGACCAAAACAAGATACAACCAAGACAAGACAACAGGATGCACGACGGGGGACGGGGGGGGACGGGGGACGGGACAGAAAGAACATGGGGAACCCACAGGGAGAGACACAGAGAGGGCAAGGCACGAAGAGAGAGAGAACTAACAGAGAGAGAGAGACAAAGATACGGATAGACACCAGAGGAAGCAGAGGTAGACTCAGAGGGTAAAGACGGGGAGAACCAAGACTAAGAAAACACCACACGGAGGGAACAAGATAACAAAATTAACTTAAAACCACAAAGGGCAAAAACAAGACAGGAACCAAAACGAACTATAGCTAACAAAAGGCAGGGCAGAGTAACACAAAGCCACGCAGGGCACGATCATGAAAACAGAACAGAACTTAAACAAAGCAGGAAGACTAAACGGCAAAACCGCAGGGCCAAGCCGTGACACAGACATGTGCATCTGAGTGATTCAACATTGTACCACTCACACAAAAGCCGTAACGCAAGCTAGGTCTACTGTACTGCCTTGTTACTGTAACCCAGCAACTGAGTCCTGTCTTACTGGTCAGTCTGGACCAGACTACATAGCTAGTCAAGTTAGAGATGAGACCATATCTCTGTACTGTGTCTTACATGCTCCAAACGCAGAAAAATGTTTTCATTTTGCAAGCAATATTATTTTATGTATTATTCTAGACATACTCATCCTTTTTCAAATGGAAAACATGAAGCTTAATGACTTGATATTTTACCCCACACGCTCAATAAAAACAGAACAAACTATTTAAAAGCATTTCCATCTGTAGTTAAGAGCTAAATCTGTCAGTTGTCCAGTCAGTTGGCCTGCCTTTACTACTTTATATGCATACGCACAAAAATATAGTCCCTGTGGTAATTATGTTGCTCTCAAATAAATAAGAGAGAGGCAAATACCACAAAGAAAGATATTGAGGCTTTGCATTACCACACATAAGCGTGAGGAGTTAAAAACTGAACAATGTGATATTTACACCGTTGAAAACTTTATTCGCAAGAAAATTCTAGGAAAACTTTATCCTCACAAGTATTACCTTCAAATTCTCTCTACTAATAAATGTATTTTGCTGTGTCCTGCGCCTGCTTCCATGACAACAGTGACTTGGATGGTGCCTGTTGCTAAGCGCTGGTTGCAATGTAAAGTGGCATAACTGCTGAATGAAACCTTCTCTGCGACCCCCAGGTTCTTCCACTTCCCTCTCATTCTCATTCTCCATCTCTCTCCTTCTACCTCCTTTCCCTCCTCTGACACGGAGTCATGACACGCAAACGCACTGCACAGACGGGGAACTCTCTCTCAGCACATTCGTAGTTTGGTTTTTGGGGAATTGACGCTAACTTGCTGTTTGCGATTGTTAGGCAGAATAGGTACTGTAGGTTAAAACAAGGCTTGGAAGGGAGAATGATTTTTAAGAGTGACAGTTGAAAACCTCACTGTTATTTAATAGTATATAAAGCCGTCATTGCGCTAGCCTCTTCCACCTCAACAGGATCGGGTACCAAGAATGTTTATAACCTAATGACTTAAAAAAAAACAACTCCTCACGCCAGGGCCTATAACGGTCATGCGCTTCACACTGATAGCCCATCAATGCAAACATACGAATGAATGGTGGAACTGGTGACTGAGTTCACGGTCAATAAAACCACTCATCATGATTGCAAAAATGAGCCAGGTTCTTTGAATAAGAGCTTGGCTTTATTCTGACTTCAGAAAGAGGAATCTTCTTTGTTTACCAGCAGGTCTAATGACACACCCTAATTGACTATTTTCCTTGGACATGAATCTATATTTGACATATTCATATGTATGCATGTTTCAAATGGATTGGAAATATTAAGGGAGTGAGAGACAGAGAGAGAGAGAGAGTGAGAGAGAGAGAGAGAGAGAGAGAGAGAGAGAGAGAGAGAGAGAGAGAGAGAGAGAGAGAGAGAGAGAGAGAGAGAGACAGAGAGAGAGAGAGAGAGAGAGAGAGAGAGAGAGAGAGAGTGAGACAGAGAGAGAGAGAGAGACAGAGAGAAAGAGAGAGAGTGAGAGAGAGAGAGTGAGACAGAGAGAGAGAGAGTGAGACAGAGAGAGAGAGAGAGAGAGAGAGAGAGAGGGAGAGAGACAGAGAGAGAAAAAGAGAGAGAGAGAGAGAAAAAGAGAGAGAGAGACAGAGAGAGATAATAAGAGACGGAGAGAGTGAGAGACAGAGAGAGATAATAAGAGACGGAGAGAGAGAGAGACAGAATGAGAGCGATGGGAGAATCAGGACCAGAGAAGAAAAAGGCAATAAAAAAGGAGAATAAAAAGTATGAAAA